>VYXC01001937.1:639988-683556 GCA_013397175.1 Platysteira castanea
TCTCCCGCCGCTCGGGATCTGAGGAGGTTTCGGATGTTGGTGTCCTCGGGTGGGAGCAGTCCTGTGGCGGGGCAACGCCACGGCGTGGTCGAACAACAGGTGACGCCTCTCTGGGTCAGAGGGCGCTGGCGGAGGGGTCTCGGCGGGCAGAGCCGCACGCCCGCCCCGCGGTGCCCGGTGCTCCCGCCGTGCCGACTGCCGCTGTCACTGCGGTCCCCGCTCCCCGCGGCCGGAGCGCTCAGGTGTGCCGCACAGGCGGCTCCCGAACCCTGGAGCTCGGGCACCGCCGCTGCTGGGGCTGTGCGCTCCTGGTGTGACGAGGGGACACGATGTCAGGAAACACCTCAGTGCTGGACTGAGGGAAGATTGAGGTTCGGCAGGTGAACCTGGTTTGTCTTTGGTAATTGCCTCCTGATGATAATAGCTTTCATCCTGAAGTAATCCAAGTAACGATTATGTCTACCTGTTACACAGGAACTGAGAACAAGTAGTGAAAAATCCCATGGGGTAATAAACTACGCTGAAATCCATAACTTTTATACAAGTAATTTATTTAAAACTGTTTTAAAGCAGAGTACTAAAGATCTGAGTGTTAAGATACTTGAAAAACTTCTGCAGTATTTCTGCTAAAGCTTAACTACGGTTAAGTTTTAAAGACTGACCAGTCTAGTTCTTGTGTATTCAGATCTTAGCTCCCAATACCTTTTCAAGGATGCCCTTCTTACTGCCCTTGCCTCTGCTTTGACTTCCTGAGGCAAGTACAAGCGTACCTCGTTACACCTATGCGGAGCACAAGTCTTTGCTTTAAATAAAGCGTTGTGGAAGTTAGGAAGCTAAAACTTCTCTTGAAGTCAGGGATAATGATACCAACTAGGTCTTACAAACCTGGTTTTGGTAAGGAGCTTTCAATAAGATACGTGCTTGTGTTCCCTGGGGGTTGATTGTTTGACCAGGTGATTCAGATCAACTCGTTAGCCTTAACCTTTGCTCCTCAAGTACCTGCTCTGTCACAGACACCTGTGGCACATATGGGCTCCTTGGCTGGGTCATTGCTTAGACTGCTGACGTGTTAAATGGGGTTGGAAGTCTTTGGTGCAGGTGCTTCAGAGATGTCTGCCTGTTACAAGTAATGCTTTGAGATTAGTCTGTTAATTGATCTGCTGTGGATTCTATTAATTCCTTTTTAATGAAATGTTTTAATCAAAGTTTTTGTAAATACATATTACTAACTGGCAGCATACTCTGTGAGATTTACTTTATCAAAATTAGAGAATTACATTCTTCCACAAGATACACTTTTCTTTAGGGATGTATTGAGGCAGTTATCCTCCAGCTTTTAATTGGATATTGAAGTAGTTTTTCACTGTGATATCTCAAACTAATATGAATTTATTACAAATTATCTAATATTTTTAGATTATTGGTAAGTAATTACTACAACAAAATCAGAAAAGAATGTTTTTGAAAGTGCTGCTTTTTCAAATAATTATGCCCAAACAATTGTTTGATAGTCATTAGAAGGTAGTATTTTGTAACTTAGTTGGCAGAAGGATTGCCTGGCAGGACTTAAAATGACTGCTGATGAACATGAATCATGCTACTAATATCCCGAAACTTTATACTCATTCTCTGTGCTGTATAAAAACCTTGCAGTATTCCCCTTATTTTTGTCCTAACAGTTTTGATGTCTGGAGGGTGAAAGAAGCTGAATGTTAGAAGTGTTTTGTGTTTTCTAAATTGAGTCTTTTCTGCCATATCTTCTTTATTGTAAACCTCAGAGCGACCCCTTCCTGTTCTGACAGGACCCCCAGCACAGGGTGCTGAGTTGCCACTGAGGTCAGGTGCTGTTGGTGCTTCTTGGGCCATCTGATAGAGCAGAACAGGTGCCGGTGTCACTGGCCTGTCACCAGTGTCTGCTCCAGTCCCTGGCGCAGTGCACTGCCCCGCCCAGCTCAGCTCACACTGTGAAGCTCTGTGCACTGAGCAGTATGTCTGCTCCTTTTTGCTGGTTTATTTTTAATCCAGATCAATATCTATGTCAAGTTAACAGTGTAGTTTCAGGAGGAGGTCTGCAAGCGTGGAATGGGTGAGCTGTTTCATGGCTGTACATGGCAGTACACAGTGGGAATGAGCAGCAGCAGGGCAAAACTGTGGTAAAGCTAACAAGTCTAAGGAACATCTGGCAACTTGAGTTTTTTCTCTTGAAATGCATCCATGTCGTTAACTTTGTGTTTCAATGTTTAAAATTCAGAATAAAAAAATCCTGAAAGCCTCTAACATCTTAGCTGCAGCTTGTAAGTCTTCAAAAACTGGGTATTATATCAGTGCCAAGTAGTCCCCCTCCAGTGAAGGACTCCATCCATAACGTGCAGGAAACCTCATGATGAAACTAAGCTGGAACTTGCTTGAAAGGGAAGCATATGGTCAGCTGAACTTTATGCGGTTATACTGTGAGTTTGAACCTTCATGTCACGGGGTAGTTCATGGAGATGCATTGGAGGATCTTGAATTGGGTAGAGAATCTTTACCACATTACAAAAATTATCTTGGACCTTTCATTTAAAGTACCTCTTTAGTCTTCAAGGAAAGATTGTTCCCCTGAGTACTGTCAGCTGGGTTTGACTCTTCTCAGGATAAAACTTTGAATGTCAATCAGCAAATATTTTCTAAGGCATAAACTACTACTATATTTGGAAAAAAATCCAACCACAAAATCAAATAAATGCTCCACCCCAACAACAACCCATCAGTGACCAACTCTGCCTGCTTTTGCATAATCTCTGTTCCGGAGTACTTTTACTGAAATTTTGTACCAATTTGTTGGGCAGAGTGAGAAGGGAAGGCTCCCAAGAGAAGGCAGGATCAGCACTATCTGGATTAGCTCACAAGTTGTTGAGCAAGGCAGGGTTGTCTAATACACTTATGCTAAAAACCCCGATGTGTTTCTATGTTACCTTTAACCAGTATTTCAATGCTAAGGAATTTTCTGTAACACTGCAGTCAGTATGTGCATTTTATCTGGGCATACTTGGTGTCTTCTTGTTTCCACTTCTTCAGCAAAGATGGAAGGCTGATTTTTAAAAAGGAACCTTTTTATAGCAGTTTGACATCAGAAGAGGACAGATATTTATAGCCCAGCCCAGCAAGAAGCTGAGGGTGTCTTGATTCCATGTAGTGCCTATGAAAATCTACAGAAATGAAAGACTGGATTAGCCTGAGGGGACTTTCTGGCCTTTAGGATTCGGTCCTGAAATAGTGAATATGCGATGGGAACTGGGACCATATATTATCTTAAGTCTTCTTTTTCTGCAGGGAAGTCACAAGCAAGACAGCGATGCTTCCGTATTTGAAGGGTGCTTATTCGGTCTGGTGTTGCAGACAGTAGCCTAAGCTCAAACCTTGCTTTCTGCCAAACGTGGGATAACTAGGCAGGGTAACAGCATGTGCTTTGCGTTATGTCTAGAGGTGCATTAATGGAAAAATCTTCCAGCTATATGATGTTTCTTTCTGGCTGATATATAAAATATACTAAAACACAGCAGCATGTTCAGTAGTAAAGCTAGTGATTCATACTTGATGTGTTTTGTTTAGGCTTGCATTGTGTGCATGCTTGTCTTTGTTTAGACCTCTAGGATGATGTATGGATATATTGTGTATGTTAGAGCACTTTTTCAGAAGACACTAATGTATGCAGAATGTTACTCAAATGCAACTTTTGCAGCTGAAAACTGAACATGTGATTGTGTATTTATTTATGTCTTAAGCATTTTTCTGATCATCTCTTTTGCCTTCCAGATGTGTTCTACATACATAGCTAATTTATTGTGAAGCAGATGGGGTGGCAATGCTATTAGTAGTTTATCAAAACTATTTGTAGCCACTTTTTCTTACCTTAAAGGAATAACATTCACCAGTCTCACTGCCTTGTTCTTAAAGCATTGCTGCATATGTGGCAATATGTTAACTGTGCAAGACTAGAAGCAGTAAAATTGAAGCAGTTTTTGGGACTGGGAGGAGTGTGTGTGTATTTATGTTTGCTACAAAAATAAGGATTTGGAAAATATTTCTGTTCCTCTGCAAGCACAGAAATCCAGGTGTAGGCTTTGGTAAGAAGGAGGTGGCTTGCATTACTGTTAGCTCTTTGAATTAAGCCACTTCATGCTGTCTAAACTCTCACCATGAGTATGAGCAGCAAAGGTTTACCTCAGCATAAAAGGCTAAACCTTTCAGGGAAAATTGTACAAGGGTTCTTTCACACATTTTCTCATCTGTTGGAGGCCATTCACTTCCTCACTACCTGTGATCTGCCAAGGAGCTTTTCTGGTTGATGCTGGTCACTGGCAAATGACCAGCATTCCTGTCAGCTCTGATGGAAGTGGGTTTTTGTACTGCCTGTGTATGGGGAAGTATTCCAGGTGTATGGGGTGCCTGCTAACCTTTGGAACTGCCTAAGGCATCACTGCAGTCAAAGGACTCTGGGTAGCTGTGGTGTGTTGTTGGGCTTTTATTGTTTCTACTATGGCTGTAAAAGTATTTTTAAATATCAGAGAAATATGGCAGGAAATAAACAAGAATTTTCTCCCTCTCCTAAGACGAGAACTGAGAGGTGTCTCTGAGGACTTGTTCAGACATTCACCTCAAACTCAGACATTCACCTCAACCTCAGCCTCCCATGGCACTCCTGGGACAGCTTGGGTGTGAGGAGCTGTATTTTAGTCAGACCTTTCTGGGCTCGGTTCAGTCTTTCCCATCTCCTACTGCCTTCCCCACATTCCTGAGATGCCAGTTTCTGTCCTGCCCAGGAAGTACGGTTGTCATTCCTGAGTCATCCTCATCTTCTAGCTTTCCCATCCTCCACCTACTGCTTTCCTCCCTCACTTCTTTAAAACTGTGAATATCCCCTGGGGACGCCAGGTGTGCAGTCAAGTCCTGGCAGTGCATGAGATCTGTTCTCTCTGCTTGACTAAGTCATTGCTGTGGTAGGAAAAGGTGTCTTAGTCTACAGCTTTTCCACACGCTGAACCTCACCTTTCTGCCTCTTCTGTTAAATATGTTTCATATAAATACATAAATGGCTTTGGGGTTTGATCGTGTCCTCTACACAAGCAGGTACATCTAAACCCAAGCTAATTTAATGTAAACAGCCTAGGAAGAAGGCTGTGGTCAAGGATTTTTTTCCAAAGACACAGCAGCATTTGATTGATACTAAAACCACTCATGGATTGGGTTCATAAACTATAAAGTGTATTTGTTTTTAAATTCTGAATTTAATTTCTTTAAGTTAAAAGTGAAAATACTTTTTAAAAGAAAACAAATGTGAGAACTGACAAGGAAAGCAATGTCGGCAATTGGAGTGTGAGTCAGAGCTATCAGAAGTGATGTTTACTGGGAAGCCTACTTACAAGGTGCTTTTAAAGTACAAAGGCTTATCTATTAACGTAACTTCCTAAATTCAGCAACTAAATGTGAACTTGAAAGTTAAAGCCAGATATTAGCAGATTTTGAGCACGTTTCATGATCAACACTGTCCTGGAAGTGTCAAAAGGATTATAAAATAGGTCTGGTGCTCTGCTCTCCTGTCATGTGTGTGATTTTTCAGCTGCCAGAAGTGTCTGGTGAAAGCCACTTCTGGCTGTCAGGGGAGAACAGTGCAGTGGCTTTGGGATGGAGTGATGATAGATGTTTTTCTTCAGACTCCTTCAAAAAAAGGGGACATAAATAGTTTAGGCAAAAACATGTGCTTCTAGAAGCTATTTTCATGCTTTTTTCAGCAATCTGAAGTCTAAATGAGAGGTTTTTGTTGGCATCCTTCAAACAGGATTAGCAGTCTCGTAGTGACTTGCTGCACTTGTCCCTGTACAGGAAGTGTGGGGCTTTTTTTCTTTGCCAGCTCAGAACCACTCACTGAATCACTGTCATCAGCTGAGCCTGAGTCTGTAACCACTTCTTGGTCAGCCTTGTCTAATTTAAGTGTTGAAGTCATACTCAAGTCTGAACAATGCAGCCTGATACCCTCTATAAAACAAGCAAAATACTTTCAACAGCTTTAAAGTCTTTCCTGCTTGTGTCTTAGAAAATATGCTGCCTGATGTTTGATCTTGCACCCTAGAACAGTCTTCTGTTTTCAGTCTGACTTCCCACAGTATTTGTGAAGCTTTAAATTCTAGGCAGTTTACCAATGCGTGCTGCTATCTTTTGCAGTGATTGATGTCTTTTCCTGTGCTTTGAGTTGGATATTGTTAATAGCAGGAATACAGAAAGATGGAAGTTGGAACCTCCTGTCAGTAATGTATTTGCAGTGCCAAGCGGTAGTCAAGAACTTGTCTCATCTTGTTTTGTTTTGGTTTTTTTTTTCCCCTGCCTTGAAGGATACAAGTCTGCACAAATGCCCAAGTGCTTCCAAATTTGCTTTTGCAATAACTTGCAACCATGTGTTATTCCCAACTTTGTAAAGAAGTGCACAGATGCAAAGTGTGTTTAGTGCTGCCAGTACATTTGGAGTCCCCTGGGGTTGTGAGCCCTGGACTCTTTGGTAGCTCATTTGCTGTGGAAGTACTACTGCTCTGTAGTAGGAACATTCTGAGGACAAAAGTTTCCCTAGGTATTGTAAACATCTTTGAGCTGTTGTGCTGCTTCTGGTGCTTGCTAGCATGGCCACCTCCTGATCACTTGGGTTTTGGCCTGTCTTGTTGCAGGTGTTTCAGTATATGAACTGGAAAATACTTCCTTTGCTAAGTGGAAGCAGTGTTCTGGAGGCATATTGAAAGAGAACTTCTGCTAAATCAGAACTTTTGCTAAATCGAATCTTAAGAGGCCATTTCATGGGACTCAAAAGCAAGTGCTAAGTATTTGTTTTTTCTTTCAGTATCTGAGAAGCATTTGATTAGTCTGTTAATTAATTGTGAAAGAATTTGTTTTTCTGTACTGATCCCCACCTGTAGTCAGTACATACCTAAAGAAAGAGAAATGGGCAAAGTATTTATAACAGTAATTGAAAACAGTCATACTTAAACTGCAGATACACTTAGATTAAATGGAGAATTAAAAATGTGGCTAGAGTCATTCCAGAAAGGATATAAAGCTACAAACCCACCTATTCTTGCTTTCAGAGCACAGAGGTTCGGGCTGTCTACATAGTCTGAATTAGTAGATAATTCTGTGGTATCTTCTGGTAAGTCAAATGAAGCATGGATTTTGCATATATTTCTGCTGTCTAGCTAAATATAGATCATGTTTTTGAAGGAATCAGTGATAGGATGCAATCATCTAGGAAAAAATAATTAGTCATGGGAATCCATAGTTATATTGGACCCTTGTATCATATGTAGTTGAATATTTTTTGTTGATTCTTGATAGTGCAGTTTTTATGACAGCAATTTAATTTAATACACTACTCCTGTCAGGAAACTTCTGATATCTTTCCTACCATAATTTGAATTAAAAATTTGGATACTATGAAAACTGATATATTACTACGCATGATTTTATTACATACAGCTTCTGTACCATGAAATATCCCACTTTACATGTAAACTTGATTAGTTCCTGAATTCTGAATTGCCTGAATCCAAGAAAACAAATACTTGTCTTGGCCAATTAAAATATAGTACATCCACTAAGAACAGAATTACTTCAGCTAGATTTTTCTCCACTTAAAAACTGTGCCTTACTCAGTCATGTTTCCACGACTCAGTGCAGTGTTGTTGGTAGTCTCCAAAGCCTTTTTCAGTGCTTCCCCTCAAACTGAAGTATACACTGGGAACTGCTATATTGGTTAGTAATTGCTAGATTCAGCAAACCAAAGATTCCTACAAAAACATTCTGGTCTTTGCAGTGGAAAGGCAAAAATAGCTTCTCAGAGTAGGGCAATTTGGATGTGTTCAGTTTTTGAGCGGATCCTGGCTGTTTTGTGTGTATCCTGCAGGACTTGAGTAGACTGAAGTGAGGTGCCCTTTCGGAATTGATTTGCCCTGGTGGAGGGGGAAGCATCAGCCTCCTATAGAGGAGCAGCCTAAACCTGCTGAGAAATCTATTGCAAGAGAGCTAAAAATGCGTCATTCTATCCTGAGCTGTACCCAGACTGTTGGCCATTATTCGCTCTGCTGTGGCTGTTGGCTTTGCGAAGTGTCTCTTGCTGCATTTTCCTGGGGTGGCTGGGAGTTCAGAAGCAGAGCTGTCTGCTGCCACCATTGCTGGGCGCACAGGCGAGGGGCGGCACTGGCGCCCGGTGCTGCTGTGGGGCGGCACGGGCGCACAGTGCTGCTGTGGGGTGGCACGGGCGCCCGGTGCTGCTGTGGGGCGGCACTGGCACACGGTGCTGCTGTGGGGCGGCACTGGCGCACGGTGCTGCTGTGGGGCGGCACTGGCACACAGTGCTCCTGTGAGGAGGCATCACCTTGTCCCAGCTGCGGATGGGANAGCAGCCCCTTGGGCATCCCTGGTGGCCGGTACTTGCCGATGGCTGAGGGCAAAGTCCCGGCAGGAGCAGTGGTTCAGAGCCCTGTCAGAACCCAGGGCCTGTGCTGCTGATTCTGGTTATAGGAAGAGACTGCCAGCAAATAGAAGTTGGAGTAACTTCTACAGACTGTACTATTTGTTATGGTTTTTTATGAATTAGACTTGACATGGGGGAAAAAGTGAACTGGAATGTTTTATAACAAATGGAGATCCAGTTATGGCTCTGGAGGTCTGAGCTGAGGTCTGGCCTTTAATGAGCAAAAACTTGAGCTCCATTTGAAGCAGAGTTGGGAGTGGGGAGAATGACTTCATTGTAGGAGAGGCCACTGCTTTTGCTGTGCTTTAGTTGTTTTCTGTCTCAGCACTGAGTTGGAACCACAGAGTTTGAAGCATGAACCGTTTTCAGGTGAGAAGAAGGGCAGGGATAGGTCTTCTGCAGAGCAAGTCAGGTCAAAAGTGTACCTACAAGAGGACTTGACAGTACCTGAGTATCCAGTATGTGAAACTTGAGATAATATTGAGTACTGTTTCTAACAACTGAGGCTGGTTTCTTAAGCAGCTTAGATATTTGTATATAACTGTCACTCTTGTCTCTCAGCATTCTGTGATACATATCTGCATAGCAATTAAGGACTAGGTTCAATATATTGGAAAAACTAAGAATTTGCCTGGTTTGATACTTGCTTTAAATAATAAATCAGCATATATTCTGGTATGTGGTCAGCAAAACTTATATTTGATAAAACTGAAATGGCTTCTGTTGTGGTTTAAAAAAGTAGATACAATAAAGGAGATTAATCTGTTCTAGCTTGAAGATGCCTTCAAACACTCAGAATATGTGTTCTCTACTGGGCTTACTACAGCCTCCAGTGACTTTGACCTCAGTCTCAGGAATATGTAATGGAGTATGTGAGCCTCATGTGAGGCTGTAAAGTGGTTAAACTTCAGTAGCACAGAGAGAAAGGATTAATTATTTCACATAGATAGGACTATTGGTAACTGGCAGTTTTAATGTTGAAAGGAGTACTTGGTTTGCCAGTTCCAGGGTCAGTTACCCAGCTGACTGCTCCAGGAGTCTTAGTGCTGTTCCCATGAGTACTATTTGTTAAAGCTTTTCTAGTGGTAATAGGAATTCTGGTTCCAGGATTCTTAATGCCTGAAATACCAGCACACCCAGTCCACAGAGACCTGATCTCAATATGCAAAATAAGTTCATGACCAGCAGTGGTTTCTTCCTGTCGTTTACTTTGTGTTTTTATTCTTGGTACATTCTAGGAGCACTTGAGAGGAAGCGGGACAGTGGCTGCTTATTCCCATATTTGGTATTGTTCTAGACAGAATGGACATCCCTCACTGAAGGAGAGGGGTGATACAGTGTTCCTGGACAATTTACCTGCCTCCAACCATGGCTTAATCTTGGTGGAGTCACAGGGGTCCATTTCCTTTGCAGCTGTGCACACTGCAGTTTTCTGCCTGGAGTTACAGTGGTGGTTGGTGGCACTGGCGGGGTCCCTTAAGATAAGTGGGCCTGACTCTTCACAATACTAAGAGCTTGTATTTACATGGTTACAAATCCTTGTTGTCCGGTGGAACTTCCATTGGTCTACACATTACTAGTGGTGTATTTTGTCTTATAAAGAGTTGGAATTAGGGAGTGTTACTAAGTACATTTAGTGAAATGAACACTCAAGTCTAACTGTGGAAAAGTAAACAATATATAGAACATCAACTCACTTGCATTTCCGAGCTTTCTGCTTGGTATTTTTCCTGAGACCTTTACTGGTAAGGGCTCATGTCTTCTGTACAGATTTAGGGGTGAGGAGGGAACCCCAAGCCCTAAATCTGCTTTCTAAAATGGTTGCTACTAAGGCTATATTGGGAAAGAAGGAAGTACAGTATATTTCAGAAAAGCACTGTAATCACTGACATGTAGGCACTACTTCCAGCTGCAATAGCCGGCTACCTTATCTGCTCCTCATGCAATTCACCTGTAGAAAGACAAACTAAGGACTGCAGAAGTTAATCGTTATTTTGGTAGTCCTGAGATCGACCTTTTCTAGTTCCTAATTATTGCAATCTGTACTTAAACTGAGACTAAATAAGTTCAGCTGCATGTGTCAGAATGCCTAAAATTAATCCTTTATGGATACAGGCTTGACAGAACTGAAAGCTTCCAGTTCTCAAAAAGAAAGGAATGTCTGAAATCCATCCAGAAGAGCACAACACAATACAGAGTTTTAAATCCCTGTTTCAGTGCCACAGGATAAGTTTATAGACTTGAACAATTTTTTTTTCCCCCAAACCTGAGCGTTTCCTTTGGGTAGAGAAATTTAAGAGCTGTTTATTCTGAAAAGAGGCTTTAGTGACAAGTGCTGAAGCAAGTCTGTTTGGGCTGTACTGACAGCGCAGCCTGGACCCTTAGAGTACAGGCAGGGCTTCACAAACCACTGAGCGTGTTCTGATGATGTCTGAGGGTGGTAGTTTGAATGTAATGGAGAAGCATGTTGTTACCACAATTAATGAATTAGTCATGAAGAGCTATTTAGTCTGACACACCTCCAGAGTGTTCACCTACTGAAATCAGGTTTTCTTTTGTTCAGATAATTTCTTAATGGTACAGCACGCTGAGGTGTTCTTGCACCTGAGGCCATTAGGTGACTTTTTCACTTGACTTGTCCCATCTGTGGGTCTGTTCTCAGACCAGAATACGTTTAAAATGAAGCAGTCAACAGACTTTGCCCTGCACCTCTGGGGGAGGGGGCTTCTCTGAGTGTGGCTGGAGTCCAGCCTGGGACTGGGAGGGACAAAGCAAGCAAAACTGGTCCAGTCAGTGTGACTGTAACCCACCTGTTGTGGTTTGTACTGGGTCTCTGATACTCAAAAAATGGTTACATAGTTCTTAACTTAGTATGGGGGGGAGCCTTCGTTAAAAAATACCAGTATTAACTTTTACTGTTCTAGAAACACTTAAGACGCTGGGGAGTTCTTCCTAGTCTGCACTTCAAAATACAAAGGTGGAGAGTCAGTAATTGTGATGTTAACTACCTGTGGTGAGGTAGCTGTGGTCGTTAATTTACATCTGAAGCAGACAGTATATTGGAAGAATGTACATTTTTATTTCAAGATTATTCTACCTGGTAACTACACTTAGATCTTAAAGTTAGAAGTCAAGGTTATGGTGTTTGTTTTGGATTGTTTTTTTTCCTCCAAGCCTTTGAAAATAGTTTATCATCCTGCTCTTTACAGGTGTGGAGTAGTAGGTTAACTATAAAATAGTAATCCTGCTGCTGTTTGCTCATTGAGAGTGCAGGTGTACAAACAGGAAAAGAAAAAAAACAAAGGGGAAATTAATATCATCTGATTACTAAAACAAAGACGCTCAAATTTAGTAGCTAAAATCATGTTCAAGCTAGTAACAGGATACAGTGAACAATGAAACTACATTCTGTAGCTAATTGTGTCCTTTTAGGGCTTGCTTTGCAATTGTACTTGACCAATTGAAGCTCTTCAAGGGAGTAGAAGCCAACCTCATTTAAATGAACAACCTACTTTTTTTTGCATGACACCTCAGTGAGGTGCCTAGGCTCTTATTTTTCTTTCTTGGTATTTTTGAAAACTTTTGAATATATTCAAGAACTTAAACTGACCAGTTTTCTTTTTTAAGGTGGTGTTTTAAGTCAGGGCAGGTCAGGACATTGTAAGTATTAGAACTGGCAGGTGGGGAGAGCACTTTTTTGTCGTTCTATCCATTTGCTACTATAGCGGTAGGAAAACATACAATTTTTCCCCCTTACTCCTGTTCTGTCTTCCAGTCTCTAGTATGACAGTGTGGGAGAACCTCCTGAAGTACCAAAGCTGTGCAGAGCCTTTGCGATCACTCTCTGGATGTTTTGTTCTGGTGCCATTTTAATAAGGACAGAGTGAGGAATGTATCTGAGGCATGTTCCTAACAGCTGCCATGGACTGTGTTGTGGAGCTCTCCTAGGAGCCTAAATTATCTGTAGTGTGGGAGAGGCCTGGAACCCTCTGCAGGTTTTGCCAGATGATAGATGCACACTACATTGTGCCCTCTGTGAGGGAAATGTGACTTGGTCCACAGTAGGCTGAGTGACAGGACTTTCTTGAACAGGAAAGAGAATAAGGGAAATAAATCTAAGAGGGAATGGTGGAATGGTCTGGGCTGGCAAGATGATGGGAGCCTAGTCTGGTCCAGGCAAGCTGCTTCCAATTTCCATGTGAAGTTCTGCTCCTTCAGCACTACCTTAGTACTGCTCTTTCCATCTGTTTGTAAGCCTTTAATATTGCTGATGGAATTGGTTCAGTCCGACACCTTCTCTGATTCTAACCTTGTATAGGAAATATTTGTCCTCCTTCCCACAGATCAGCCATGTGGCTTTGAAGTACTTGGCCAGACTCTGGTCTTAGCTCTCACCTTCTACAGTTGCCTTCGTCATGCCTTCCCTTCTGCGTGTTTAACCCTCAGCAAGCCTTTGCAGAGGTCTTTTGTCTTCAGCTGCAAATTGCAAAGGACATGCTCCACTTCATTACAAGCTTTCAGGATGATTGGGGGGGTTTATCCCTTAAATGTTATCTATAATAATGTGATATCTAAGTTATGCTTTTACTAGTAGTTCTGAACAGATTTAGGCTTGCTCAGGCCAAGTGTGTGTAAACATTGGATCATTTTTCTGGTGCTTTTTAAAGTGCAGATTTCCATGGCAGTACATAACTCCAGGGAAACTTGCAATGAAACATATTGTATAAAGGCAAGGAAGTTCTGTTTTGTACTTAGCAATAAGGTCATGGAGATGAAAACCCATGTACAGATGTACATTTGTAATTCATGAACCTGGTTGTGTGGGTAAGTCCTGTTACTGCTTAAATGCCTGTCTGTGAAACACGTGACTTTAGCAGTAGATTACAAGTAATTTTTTATCTTCGTAGTAGTCCTCACGGCTAGTGCTGTGGAGTGTTGGAGAATTTTTCAAAGTGCAATAAAAGATATAAATAATGGGTGCATTAGCCCTAAATAGGCAGAACATCCCTGAGCATAGATCTCTGGTAGGTGGAATAGCTGGTGTTGGGTATTGCCTGTATACCACAGACCACAACACAAGTGTGTTAGAAGATACAGGAAAGCCTTTCTGTCATGCTAGCTGTCACCAAATGATTTAAAATGCAGAGCACTTTTGAACCTGCTGTCAACACTGTCTAGAAGCAATACAGCTGCTTTACAACTGGACTCAACTTTTACTTGTAAAATGTTCTATGGCACCTTTTTTCACCACAACTAACCGAACCCTCTGACACTCTATTTTCAGGGTTTTGTCCCTTTTGACAGCACTTCTGCTAAACTGGCAATTACTGACTCATCCATGACTAAATTACTGCTGTTCTCTAGAAATCTGGGCTTTACCTGATGCTCTCCAGTGTAAGCGCTATGCAGATCAACCCTTGCTAAACACTCAGATTTGACAGGAGCAAATTGCAAAGCAAGATAGCTGCAGGCTGCCTCCTGTTCCTCTTACTGTGTTTCAGCAGAAACAAAATGATTCTGGCAGTCAGACATTGCACAAGGAGTATGCAGAAGCACATCTGCATATCTAATAGTCTGATTCTTTAATCTACAGATTTTTAAGAGATGCTTTCATTAACTGGATGAGACATGCTTAGCTACATAACATAGCTGTTCAAATTAACATTTTGTAGGGGAAAGAAAAAGGCGCAGGCAGATGGCTGGGATGGTTGAAGATCCTATGCCCATTGTGTGATGTATTTTTTCACTATGTGATACATAGAACCGTGCATGTTTTGTAGAAAATGAGCTTTTTTCACTTACGTGCTCCGGTTTATTTGAAGTATAGTAATTACCCTGGTTGTATATACAGACTGGAGAATGAGAGGCTGGAGAGCAGCACCACGGAAAAAGGGACCTGGGGTCCTGGCTGATGGCGAGTCAGCAGTGCCTGGGCAGCTACAAGGGCCAAGTGTGTCCTGTGGGGCATCAGGCACAGCATCGCCAGCTGGGCAAGGGGAGGATTGTCCTGCCCTGCCTTGCCCTGCCCTGCTCTCCAGTGGGGCTGCCTTACCTCGAGTGCTGGGGGCAGTTCTGGGCACCACAGTTCTGAGCTGTTAGAGAGTGTCCAAAGGAGGGCGTGAAGACGGTGAGGGGAAGCCATGTGAAGAGAGGCTGAGGGCACTTGATCTGTTGAAGCTGGAGGAGATTGAGCGGAGACCTCATTGCAGGTACAGCTTCCTCGTGAGGGGAAGAGGAGGGGCAGACACTGAGTCTCTTCGCTCTTGTGACCAGTGACAGGGCCTGAGGAAATGGCCTGAAGCTGGGTCAGGGGTGGTCTAGTTTGGACATTAGGGAAAGGTTCTTCACCCAGAGGGTGGTTGGGCACTGGATCAGGCTCCCCAGGGCAGTGGTCACAGCAGCAGCCTGACAGAGTTCCAGAAGAGTTTGGTCAACACTCTCAGACATGTGGTGGGACTCTTGAGGATGTCCTATACAGGGCCAGGAGTTGGACTTTTGTGGATCCCTTCTAACTCAGCATAGTCTATGATTCTATGGCTTTAGCAGAGGTTTAGAGAATGGGAGTGAGACTCCCAAACCTGTGTTGCTAAAATGACCAACCTCAGACCTTCAAATCCCACCTGATTTGCTGAAAGGGCTAAAGCATTCCATGCCTTGTGCCTTCACTCCCTTTTCCAGCATGTGCTTGCAGTCCTATAGGGCACGGTGTCCTCAGGTGACCTCGGTGGGCCCCACTTACCAGCAGTGGTGCTACAGGTGGTGGGATTGAAGCAGTAGGAGATGACATGGCTGTGAACTGTGAGCTTACGCCTAACTTAACTCCTGGTCTGCAGCTGCTTCTGAATGCTTCACTAATGTAAGACAATGTTGCATTTTAAAACCAGTCTTTCAGTAAATTAAATTGAAATGAAATCAATAGACATCTGAAATACCAGAATAAGGTCTTATACTACTGCATATAAAAACTTAATAGGCAACTGTGACGTGGGGTTATTGAACTAGACGAGGCATTCCAGTGCGTACAGGCTTTGGGTTACATTTGCATTTAAATGCAGCAGGACCTACAGCAGGGGCATTTTGTGTTGCTTGTAAACAATTTAGAAACTTTTCTAAAGAACGAGTCCTGCTGCTGTGTTCTTTTTTATTTTGAAAAAATGTGAAGAGAAAACCCTGCGGTTTTCCTTAACATAGGTGATTCTGATAGCTTTCATTAATTGGGTGTATTAACAAGGAGTGAGTTTGAAATATTAAAAGTTGTATTCTCAATGGCAACATAGCAAAGATTTGCTGATTGGTTTAGTTGCTAGCAGCCTTCATACCTTGCTTGTTTAAAAAAAAAAATCTGTGTCATGAATTACTGAGGTCTTGTTGGATTTGGTCTTACTTGACTTAGTTTTGTTGACACTCTTTTGTCTGTGTTTGTGCAAAGTTACCTTGGAGCATATTTGAAGATCCAGCTCTATAAGGAGTGGAACAAATTGTCCTTCATTTCAGTGGAACAGATTAGATGGAATCTGTAATGTAGGGTTTCAGTTAGTCATCTGAAATGTGCAGACAAGGAGGAGAACTTAAGATGTGTGGATTATGTCCTTTTTTAAAAAAAAATATTTTTTTAAAAAGGACACTATCTTTAAAAACAGGCTGCCTCAAAATTGTCTTGCCATGCAGTCCTGTGGGGACAAACACTCATAGTTGGCCTAAATACTTTTTGCAGAACAAAACCTTGCTAGGTGTAAATAAAACTGGCAAGTTATTACAGATACTTGGGTATTTCATGATTCTTTGTTCTTTAATTGTGTGTTCATAATTAGAAAAATTTTGGTTTTGAAAGCCTCAATGAGTATTTTAGGTGTTGAATAATTCACGATGAACTTTGTTTACACACTGTTTATGTCCCAAAGAACCTCAAGCAATTTATTAAAAAAAGACTTTACCACATTCCTTTATTCAGAATTATCCTCTGGTTAATTACATTTGGCAAAATCTTAGCTCTGTTTATGTAAAGACTGGTACTCTGCTGAGCCTCAGCACTGCTTCGTGAGGGATGCCTGAATCCGAGTCAGGGAGCTGCCTGTTGGGGATCACGCTCAGGAACCCCTGAGCCCTGCATACCCACTGCTTCAGAAACCACGGGCCAGCTGAGTCAGGAATGAACAGTGCTCACAGGTAGAAGGGACAAACCCAGGCAGCTGGGTAGCAGCAGAAAAAGAGATTGATCTCCGACAACGTGAGAATGGAACAAAACTCTTGGTCTGTTTCAGCAACCTCAGTAAAAGCCCTGGAAATGTATCTGCAGATTTGGGATTATCCAAATGCTAATACAGCATGCTGAGCCCTTAGTCAGCACTGGGGAAGCCTGTAGAAAGTGTCAATATTTTTTAAGAAGTTGGTTTTGGTATTGCTCTTAGAATGCACCCAACACTTTTTTTTTTTCCTTCTGGTTCTCATTCTAACTTAGGGGTGCCTCAGTGTTTCTAGGTCAGGTGTGAGGAAGGCAAAGGAACTAGTTTGGAAGGAAACTGTATTGGAAGGATGTGTCAAAGCTAATGAGAATCCAGTGCAGAGTAGTTAGAAATGAGGTGAAGCTGAACTGCAGTGGGTACCTGTTCATGGAATATGTGTGCACCTGTGTGCCTCGCTCACAGCCGTGGTGCTCAGCCAGGGCTGTGTGGCAGCACTGCACCCTTACCTGGTCCAGCCTAAAGGCACAGGTACAGGTACTGCCTTTGGGTTGCATTTTTAGCACATCACTTTTAATGGTATTTCTGTTAGGCGAGATGGAGCCAAAGGCAGCACTTATAATATGGTTGAAAGACTTTGAGCTGCTCCTGTGGTCCTGACGGGGTCAGAAGGAGTATATTGTTTATCAAGCTGTCATATAAGCTTAGAAAAAAGCTACTTGAATGCAAATTTGTAAGCCAGAACTTTATTTTTAAAGAAACACTAATCTTGCATGTAACATGGAATGTAGAAAAAGGTAAAGCTGCTCTATGGGCTTCAGCAGGCTGAATTGCAGCAGCCAAAAGTTAAAAGGATTTTGATAATCTGAGCATCTGTTCGGGGTGGAGGGAAGGAGACAGTATTCACTGAACTGTTGTCTTGTCTGTATCAGAATATTATGCTTAGATGAAAAAGTGATTCAGCTGATTTTAGTTTATAGTTTAATTCAGTATTATTTCAGTTCATGTGGGTTTGAGCCAGAGGTCTGAAATTGAATGAGTCCAGAACTTTAAAGCAAGGTACAATCACAAGCGTGTAAGTTCAATGTGGGTTTGTGTCAAAGTGCTGCAAGCCAAAGTCTTCAGCCCCAGTTCAGCATCTGAGACTTAAATTGTTTCTCTCATTTACCCCAATTTTGAAACATTGTGACTCAGCTTTAATTTTATCTGTTCTGGATTTTCATTGTGAAGTTCAGCATTTTGCTAAAGACATAGAAATGGGAAATTAAAGGGAAAAGGAAATGCAGCATCACACTACACCAGTACAGGGGTTCTTTTAAATAAAACCAGGGTCTTAATCTGCAGTGGTCTGAAGCACTTTCTCCTCAAAGCTGACACTTGGCTTTTTACTTGGTTTCCCCTTTAACAGAAATCGTTGGAATCTTATGTATATTTATGATGCTGATGCTGAATTGCAAGGTTTAAAAAACATTTAAATTTGATCTTTTGCATAATACTGCCAAGTCGGTGATAAAGTTACAGGTTTTGTGAAATAGCTTCTTTGGCTGACATCTGTGCTCAGGGCATAATTATGCCAATACAACATCTGTGAGACTGAATCTCATGCATGTCCTGATAGCATCAGTTTCTCGTAGCAAACGGAGGAGGAAGGGTAGTTTGCAAATTGTGTGTTTATTCGCACATCTGGTAAAAACCTAGAGTTACAAAGATAGCTAGAGATCCAAATTAATTTTTCAGTTGGCTTTCTTGGTTCAGTAATATTTTGAATGCTAAATATTAACATTAAATAGCCTCAGATACTTTAAAAAAAAAACCAACCAGATGGGAAATAGCTGTTTCTGTGTTAAAATCTCTCTCATAGACTAAAAGGAACTATCACTGTAGCTGTTAAGTGAACTTCTGCCCAGAGTTAGTAAAAGAAGAATCCTGGGCATGCAGAGATCATACGCATGCATTGGTAATACACAGCCCAGATAATAACCATGAAGGCCCGGTCTCCTAGCTGTTGATGGTTCTATTAAAAAATGCTGGGCCAGACACTTTTTATATATATCCATTAATAACCATGGTGTTCACTAGAGTGGAATGAATGCTTTGTATTTGCAATGTGTTTCTATGCTCCCACCTTTCTGGGATATCAGCTTCACTGACAGAGTGCAGTGAGCTAGAGGAGATCATGTATATTAATTTTTAGCTTTAATTTTCTTGGTGACTTGTGAATTGTTATGGAAATATGAAAGTCTACAGAGCCAGGATACAATCTCAATACAAATTAGAGTAAATAATTTGAAGCATAGGATATTAGAGGAAGAAGATTAGACAACTTATAAAATCTTAAGCAAGCTGGGTTAATAAAAAAAATGTTCAAAGAACAACATCCTTGTCATAAGGACTTGAAAGTTACTGTAATAAAAGCAAGTGAAGTAAACTAGCATATTCATTAAATGACAATAAGCCAGTTATTCTATACAACCAGAGTGTTACATGCTGTTTTTTTTAATGTATTTCTTCTCAAAGCTGCCCAGGACTGAATAGTCAAAGCTGCTTTAGAAAATCAGTGAAATGACAAATAGTAGCTTTATGAATAATGTGCATGTGGAAGATAATCTGGTTTTGAGAATCTGTCTGTTATGGACATTAGACACTCAATGGGGCCTGCTTGGCCTGGTATAATGTAATTATTGGTTAAAGTAAAAACAAAGCCCTGACAAAGGATGAACGAAGCTGTGCATGAGGTTGTCTCCTGACAGAGGTGAATGTACAGCTGAGAAGGTGGATTAGTATCTGCCTGAGGCTTCTGCACAGTGTGTGAGATTTGTTGGGTCTGATGTTTACTGCTTCTCCCAAGATTTTGCCTCCTGTTGGTTTTTGATTAACTTCTTGTGAGTTGAAATGAACTTGTAAATTTGGTCCACTGGAAAGATGTGTAACTTATTCCTGAGGTGGAATGCTCAAACAAATTCTTGTTTATATTTATGTAATGATTAACCAAGGAAACGTTTGTATCTGAATACACTGAAATAAATATTAAAGTTGGATTCTCTTAAAGAGTTAAATTAAAGGTTTAGTCAACATATGAAACAGTCTTATTTCCCACAGTATCTGAAGTAAAATCTGAGTTTTGCACGAGTATCAAAACATGACAGCTCATAAAAAGGACTCATGTGGAGCCACATGTGTGTTACCACCCAGGTGGGGCTCTGCTGTAGGTGAGTGAGCACCACTCCCTGAGCCTTTCCCTGCTGCTCCCAGCCAGTGCTGCCAGAGGTAAACAGGAAGCTGCTGCAGTCCTGGAGCTCTTACTCCCTTTACTCAGCACTCCGTGAAATTAAAATAAACATAGAAAGCAATTTTTGCATCAGAACATCCCCCAGTGCGGAGTTCCTCCTGACCCCCCCAAACGCACTCCTCCAGCCCCTGTCACCAGTGAGAGGAGTTGACAGCTCCCCTGCAATGGGGATATTGGTGTGTGGGGAGCCCTCCTGAGAGAGCAGGAAAAGCCTTTCAGCTCTTCCCTGCACATCCCATCTCCCCGTGCCACAGCTGTCCGGCGCCCCTGGACTGCGTTTCCTGGAGCTCCCCCTGCCCAGGTACCCCCCAGTACAGTGACCTGCACACAAACATGCTCCCCTGAGCCCCACGGCTGAGCACAGCCCAAGGACACATTACCCAGCTCGAATCAAACATGAAACTAGACATTCCTGAAGCCACCTACTTGGGAAAATCCTGTGTAAACCTCACAGTATACATTGGAATTCTGCAATCAAGTCTGCGGCAAATAAGCTCTTTATCACAGGCTCCACCCTGGTACACAGAGCAGTGATTGTCTTGTACTGCCCCACTTATCCCAGTTGAAACTATGCATGCAGGAGGGAAGATCAAAGCAAATACCTCAAAAATGGGTGAACTTGAAACCCATGACTATGCCCAGGTTAAGAAATGAGCAGTTGACTGTATATCTTTTGGTATCAGAACAGTTAAATGTTATAACTCTGAGCAGTGTGTTGCACTAATAAAGTTTTATGATGTCAGCACAAAGGTGCTTTTTGGTACATGCTGTTGAAAAACCAGTCTTGGCCACAGTTTTCTGCTGTGTTGCAGCTTTTGCAGTTTCATCATGCCTGTTGCAATAAAGAGTGTTTTTCTTTAGCCTGAACTGCCACAGGCATGTGACTACATGACAGTCTCCACTTGGAAAAAGGATCTATATTCCCTCTGGTTTGTAAATAAGTTCATAGAATGGCTGTCTTTAAAAGGAAAAAACAACAAACCCAAAAGACTCAGCTGTCTTTTTTCGAAATTATTTGAAATTTAGTTGTAATTCAGGGAGATGATTTAGCTAATGCTCATTTTAGAAATTAGTCTTTCAATTTTTGTGGAATTGCTACATACTGTTACTCAACTAGATCAAACTGTTGGCGTAAAAACATCTTGTTTGATATTCTTGATTAAAAGCAGTATTAAAATAAGGTCTGTAATCTGCCCAACCTGTTGTATTCTTACAATCCATTAGTAATTGGTGAGGGCAAATATACCCAACAAAATGTAGATGTTCAGTAATTTTATTGAGAAGTGTAACTAAAAATACAACTGAGTATTTCTTTTGGAGTTACAATATCTTCCTGCTTATAGCTAAGCATTGAATTGATTATGTAAACGTCTGTTATCGGGAATGAGATTTTTCAGTTGTTTGAAGGTGCTGTGACATCAGTGGAAATGGATTTGGTAGATGCAGACAGTGTAAATGGTGTTTTAACAGGAGCTGTTTTATTCCCTGGAAATCTTACAAATTCTAAAATTATTTCTCCGCTTTTTAATACTTGCAAAAATGTATTTATCCTTTCATCCTTCAGTGTTGTCTTGTTACCAATTTAAATGCTAAATAATTCAGAAATATTGCCATGCTCTTAATTTTGTATTCTGCATAGATAAAAAAAGCAAAACCTGCAGCTAAAGAATCAGGCTAAAGGAATTATTTTTCTTTCCTTGATACTGTATTGCTTCACTCTGTTTTCTGGAAACAGAGCATTGTGGTACAGGGAAGAGATGCGTGGGGAGTCTGGGCTGAGCGGCCACTAAACTGCTGTTGGCAGATACAGTGAAGTGCAGAATCGACGGCCTTTAGGCTGCTGATGGGAACAGCCATCCCAGAGTTGTCACCGGAGGCTCCAGGAGTGACCAGGCGTCTCCCAGTGAAACCCTCTGTCACAGGACTGTCAGCTGGGGATGCTGCCGGGGGCAGACTTTGGCCTTAAACCCTCAGGGTAGTGTCTCGCAGTATCAGTCTGATGAGGAAACAAATGTCTTCATTTACGGTGAACAAAAGGGTCAGGAGAAGGGGAAAAGGAACAGCTGCAGCCATACAAAGAGGGCAGTGACGGAGCAGAAGGGAATTCACTGCGGTGATTGTGGCCTGATGGTCTAAAGCTTGGTGCTAAAACCTGAGGTTCCTAAAGCTGGGAGATGGGGCAGGGCAGTGAGTATTGACATCAGCTAGAACAGAACATGGCTGGGATGGTGTTTTTGTAATGTGCCAGGGGTTTTACCTTCTCCGAAATTTTCCACTGGCACCTACACGGTGGAAGGAACCCCAGCATCCCCATGCTCCCTGCTCCAGCGTGTGCTGAGGTGCTGGTCCCACACGTGGAGCCTCTGAGTCGCACTGCTCTGAGATTCCTCCCTCGGGAGAGCACATGGCAAGCTCCCAGTGGGCTTCAGTTTGTTACTTACTTTCAGGATGATCAAGGAAAAATATTCTCAGTCCTCTGCTATGGCAGAGGCAGTGGCATGTTGTCTGAATCTACTGATGGAGTTTTCAAACTACTTTTTTCAATTAAAGACCATAGTAATGCTAAGTGTAAGGTGTATGATTGCTTAAACCCTTTTTACTGGAGAAACCCCTTTTAATTTAGAAATCTGCTTTTAATGGAGAAGAGTGACACGCATAAAGTCTTTATTACACTTTCAGGATTGACACAGCCAAGATGAAAATGTTTGTTGTAATTTTTCTCTTACATTTCTAAATTGCACGATAGCTATATACAGATGTAAGCTGCGTATACAATTCACAGATGAAGAGTTAGTGTGCATGAATGCTGCTCAGTGCAGTGATTGCATTACAGGGGGATGGTGGTGTATATACACACACCTACGTTGACCAAAAGTTGCTTTTGCAAGGCAGCCGGGGCCTATACTGATCCACCAGTCCCAGGAAATCCTGCTGCTTGTGCCACAAAGAACAAGTCAGACTTAGAACAGCTCTGGAGACTGTTCAATAAGTAAAGTAAGACAGTAAATGTCTAAGAGCAAGTCAACCATATTAAGTAGTTAACACTATTGCGTTTCCTTAGGAAAATTATTTCTTGGAACATCAGGACAAAGCCACCCAACAAGCTGTGGGATAAGCAAATAGGAGTTTACAGTTCATTAACTACTTCCCAGTATCTGCCCAGGATCTCTGTAACATTTCAAAATCTTCGGCACGTTTGCATGATCCACTCTTGAGCTCATTCCTGTCCTTATTTCAGTCTGTTGTGTGTGCCTTTTTAAAAATAATCTTTCAAAACTTTCAGTGATCCTTTTAGTGGTACTTTTAGTAATACTGATGCAACAGTTGAGTCTTGTGGTCAAATACTGAAGTAGCTTCTATTTTGGTAATGTCCTGTTGCTTATCTTAGAAGAAATGCCAATGTCATTTCTGACTCGTGAAAATGAGCATGATGTGTAAATCCCGTAGACTCTTGTGTTCTCATAACTCGTCTTGTGTTAGAGCGTACATTTGGTGGCCAGGTGAGCAGGCTCTGGTTGCTGTCTCTTCTCCTTATCCTGGCCCTGGCTGCCCTGGCTGCAGGGAGGTGGATAGACCCTGGGTGCTCCCTGGCTCCAGAGCCCAGAGCAGGAGGTGGTGGGGGGGAGCTGCCTTGGGGCCGGGCCCTGCTGGGGCAGCAGGATCTGCACAGGAGCTGATGGGAGCAGGTGTTTGAGCGCTGGGATCTCCTGCAGCCTGTGACCAGCTCTGGAGTCAGTGCTTCAGGTCATGTTGGGCTGAATCCACCCCTGTCTGAGAGCAAACAGTGAGAACTGATGACTTTCCCCCCAGAATTTTTTTTCTCGGTATTTTATTTCCTTAGCTGTGTTTTTTTGGATATTAACCTGCTAGTGGTTTCCACTCCTTAATAAATGTTTGGTATTTTTAGTTGTCTGTATAGGATGTCTATCCTGCTGCTTAGATGTTCAGTATTTTTGCTTTGCTATTTCCTCAAATCTTTAAGCATTGCTTTTCATCTCCCTTAATAGTTCCCTCATGTTAAATTTAAATAATGGCCTTTTATCTTAGTCCATCTTGCTGCTTCTGCTGTCTTCCTTTAATTTCCTTTCTGAAATAAAGTCACAGCATTGCAGCCAATACGTATTCTTTCTAACATAAGATATACAAGAGTTATTTTGGAACACATTTGTTCACTATAGCTTCTCTGTTTTGATTATCCCAAGAAAGGACCAAAATTCACATTAAGTATTTTTGCAATATTCTCTGAGAGCAGCAGACTTTTTCACTTTTTAGAAATATGTGAAAGATTCCTCTAAGTGGATCATAAAAGTTTGCTAATTTTGACAGATGATATCATTGCAGAAAGCCGTGGGTTTATTTTCCTGTTAGCTGGAAAACTGATAACAAATTCTGTATGTATGGGACTGGTGATAGGCCTCCGTTTGTAGAAGCGTTGATATCAGGTCTAAAGTAAATGATGTGCAGCTTTGTCAGTTTTGGGCAGTCTTTGGCTAATGTGTGTGTCATTTACTATTGTACTCATAACACTGAGCTGAGGAGGTGGGCACATGCTCCAGAGCTACAAGGAATTTGTGCAGTAGTACTGTGTTAGCTGAAAAGGGGAAGAAACGGTCATGCTTGTGATCACTTGACACTCCCTTGTGGAGGCTGAAAATCCCTTCTCACTGTGACGGGACATTGATGTTTGCTACTGAAAAAAGCTGTCAGAGATTCAGAGTGGTAATTTTTCCCTTTGTGGGAATGAAGAATGAATATTGATAGCATGTAGGTGGTTGTAGTTCAGCGAGAGTTCTGATGGACAAAGAGTAACAAGGTTCTCAGGGGCAGAATATACAATCTCTTCTGATCCTTGTTTTTAGTGCTTTATTTTTAGATGTACAATTCTTAAACAGCTTGAAATACAAAAATATTTGCTTTTTTTTCCAGTTAAAAGAAAACCCATGTTGTGACACAGCATTACTCAATCTTTTTATAGCTACATCAAATACGTGTTGCTTAAGATAATGTAAAAACATACAAACAATAATAAAGATAAAAATAAGAAACCAGCAGTTGCTACTGTTACACAGGGTGGAGGGCAACAAAAAGAAATTCTGTAAGCAAATACCTTATCCATACTTATTATTAATTCCAAACAAAGCAATGATCTGCTTTAACCATATTGTACTGCCAGTACCAAAAGTAGTACAGAAAGCACAGACAATATTTAGTACATAGAATATATTTTGCATCCCCCTTCTTGGTATTAATGTAGCAGTTGTGTTAATCTGTAATGAGTGGGTGTTAAGGGACACCGCAGAGTGAGAGCAGAACGGATTTTGCCGGCTCGCGGGTGCAGGCTGTGGGGATGCTCAGATCCCGGAGCTGCTGAGGGGGCCCGGGGGGAGCGGTGCCCGCGCCCCTCAGGCTGCGCCTCGGGAGCAGCAGGCCCCGAGCTCACGGGGTCATCTTGTGACTCGTAAATATTATTCTTGTCAGTGCAGAGCAGATCTGATTTTGAGCCTAAAACAGCAACCAAATGAATAATAACAGCTGACAGCAGTGTGGTACACGCCTTTAATTGCAGCCTTGCCAGTCCGGCCTCCACTCCCGGTGCAACGTCAGGTGCTGGCGTTGGAAGCTCGGGAAGAGCCTGGGGGAGGTCTGGCAGCCAGGTTGTTCTACACTGGTGTTTCCACTTCTGTGGCTTTTAGCAGCCTGTTGAGATGTGTTTTTGTTTTGGGGTTGGTTTTTTGTTTTGTTTTGTATTTTTCCTAATCTGCCAAGCTCATCTTTTTCCAGCTGCTCAGGCATTGTTAGTGCTGACACAAAGACTTTTATTTGCTTACTTATTGTACAGTTAGATCCCATGTTTCACTGAGAAAACCTAAGAGAAGCCAAGTAGCTGTCTGCTGACATCTGACCTGCATGGCTTGGCCCAGGGCGGGACCTCGGGCTCTGTTGGCCGTGCCTGACCGGGCCCCAGGGGGGCTCTGCTGGAGTTCCCAGGTCGTGGCTGCGACATCGGGTGCGGGGCAGCTCTGCCAGACTTGTGCTGCTGGCTCTGAGGAACCTCCTGGGAAAGCAGGACACCAGCAGCCCAGGAGACCTGGCCTGTGTCTGGAGGATGCCTCTGGAGAGGGGTACAGGGAGAAATGTGTTGTGTGCTGAACAGCAGAGGGCAATTAGCAGCTGAATGAATTAGCTTGAGTGCACCCTGCAAAGCAGGTTCAAGTGGACACCAGGTCACTAACTCAGGTGTAAATTGTCTCCAGATTAGACTGCTGCATTTTTATCTTGATGATGGAAAGCTCTCGTTGAAAAAAAAAGCTTAAATTCTCAAGAAATATGCAATAAGAACAAATCATTAGTGTAATTTTTAAGCATATAGCCTTGACCTTTGGAAAATATGCAGCCTGGAGAAAGATGAAGAGTTGCTTTTATTATTGTTATGATGTGGAGTCTTTTCAGATGACTGATGACAAGAAGATTTTAAAAATTTTTGTTCTTCATTTCGAAGCTCTATAAAAACCAGTTAGTTGTTAGCTGGACATGGTTATAGTACCAGTTGGAAGTGACTGAAATTGCTAAATTCAGGTTAGGCTCTATAGTCATTGCTCATGCTTGGAAGGGCAAGAACTTGGGAGTGGGTGGTGTCCTCTAGACAAAACACTCCCTGTTTTGTTGACCAGACCCTCCATGTGGTAGCCACTGCACCTGGCCATCCCAGTGGTGTAACCTTCCTGGAGAAGGAAAAGTGAGAGCAAACCGTAACCACAGCTGGTCAGGCACTACTAAAGCTTGGGCTTATTTCTAGATCCCAGGGAGAAGCCTGACAGAAACCTAGTGGTGATTTGCTTGTTCTCTGCATATTTGCCTGTAAGGCCGTGTTTTGAACAGAAAAGGGTAATTCCAAACTAGCACGAAACTGCTGTTTAGATTGAGTTACAATGTTAATGGGACCTACTTAGTGCCATGGCTCTCAGCTGTCTTCTATGCCATTGCTTTATTGGCTATTTAGGCTGCTGCCTTTTTATTAACCTTCTCTGCATGGTTTTGCAGTGTGTCTGTGGTCCTGTGGCTCTCAGATTTGATTGCTGCTGTGATTAGAGGTGGGCAGGAGCTCAGGGCAGAGCTGCTCTCAGGGATGCTGGGCCACCCTGGTGCTGCCCCTCTTGCTTCCCTGCTGGCTCCCAGTGCTTTTGGGGAAGAACCCTTTGGCCTGGTCCTGTGTGTGGCTGAATCACAGTCAGCAAGAGTCACTGACTTGCATAAAGCTGCTGTTTTGCAGACAGTGTGCACATTTTCCATGTATCCCGTGGCTTTGCAAGCTTTGTGCTCATTGAGCTCACTGGGTCTGATGCCATGGCTTCTGAAGAGAAGTTTGATTGTTTTCCCAGTCTCATTTCTTACACGTGTTCTGTAGCTTATTGGTTATCTGATACTAAACCACATTCTGTATAGCTTTGTGAACAATCTAATTATCCATATTAATTTTGATACTCGTACCTTTTTGTTCATCCTACCAGTTCCTTTTTCCAAGTGTAATATCACAAATAGCTGATGAGTACACAGAAGGAACTTATGCTTCTCCGTTGGACTTCTGTTTTCTCCAGTAACCCAAGCTTCAATTAATATTTTCAGTCACATGTTTTATGACAATTTTAAAAAAATTTCTTTGTTTTTTCAATGCTTCCAGATTACTGCTTCCATTGTACCAATAGAAGAGTGACAAGGTTCATACAAACTAAGCTAGTTGGAAGTTATTATTTTATTGAAGCTCATGGGCACTTGTGGATGTTCAAGCAAATTGCTGAGATTGTGTTTTCAGACATATTTACCTCTGCTGTACTATATTTGAAAGCATTCTTTTGATTTACATTTGCAACTGTTCTCCATTGGTGTTGGCAGTGGTGAATCTGCATCAGGGTAGCAATGGCTGGAGATTTAAGAGAAAAGGCACTTAAAGCCCACAGCTTCTGTGCTGTCTGCAGTAGCAGGATTTAGTGCAAGTCAGTTTAACTTGAGGTAAAAATCCAGTTGGTCTTTGGTTTCTGTGTCAGTCAAGGCGCAGTGAAGCCAGGCTGCAGGCCTGCTGTAGCACTTGGTGTTGGTACAGATGTGTGGGTCATTTGCTCCTGCAGAACTGTGTACACACAAAAGTTGCCCCTCTGTAAGTTACTGATGTCCCATTTCAAAATACCAATGCAGCTGAAGCATTCAGAGTACCTAAATTTTCTTAGTTAATCTGTAAAATTTTAGCAGAATAAAAAAACCTCACATACTTTATTATTATAAATTGCTTGTATCCTGGTGAATGTGGCTTGTTCCTGTCTAATGTACACCAGAGCAGTGTAGTTAAATCACATTGTTACAAATTGTAGAATAAAAGAATGAGGGGAATTTGCAGAATTGGCATTTTATTGGCCACATCTTCCTTGACAGCATACTTGATCACTTCTCAGTATTAAATGTGCTAATTCCAGCATCACTAATTTCAGTATTGTGTAAGCAAAAATTAAGTAGAAAAAGGCAAGAGATCAGAACTCCATTAGCATTGTCTGCCAGGCTACAGAAAATAGGTTTGGGTTTGGAGAGCAGATTTATAGCTGAATTAATAACCTTGATGTCGACTTTTAACGGATTTAAATCTGTTTGTGGGTGTATCTGTGGAACTAAACTACAGTTCAAATCAGCTGGAAGAAAAACAGATTTTGATTTCAAGTGGTACAGCATGAAATGCCACGTGTTTTAGTAGCATCTTGAAATAGTAGTCCCTGAGTGTGGGGAGAGAGTATCTATTTAGATGTCAGTTAAGCATGGTGACTAACAGATCAAAAGGGACTGTGAAGACACGCAGCCGACAGGCTGGGGTACGTAATTTGCAGAACATCTCTGAATACTTCACTGCAGCAGGCTCACAGCTTCCCTCCCAGTAACAGCATATGTGCAGCTTTGGCTTAAAAGACTGTAAAGGATGAGGAATTCACTGTGGTGATGGTAATTATCCTCACTGGTAATAGTTGCACTGTAGGAGTGTAATTTTTGCATCCTTAGCTTCCAATAGCTGCATCTCAGTTGGAATAATTGGGGTTTTTTTTCTACTAGATTTAAAAATGTCTGCCATCTGAAATCCACTCTGTGTGTAGTTGGTCTCAAAACCCCATGGAATTACCTTCTAGTTTTGGAGGGCAGTGCAATTCTTTACCAGGGCAGGGGCAAGTCAGCCGACACCATTTGTGTGTGCTTCTTTAGAATGCCTGGATCAAGGAATAGAATTCAATGAAAGAAAAATATCTAGGAAGTTGGAATTTGAATAATGGTTTTCAGTTACTTAATGCTGATGAGAAATGCAGTAACCTTTGTGATGTTCATTGTGCTTTCCTGCAGGGCAGCAAAGGACACTACAGATACCACTGGCAGAGCCACAATGTCAAGCACAGTGGAGTGGATGATATGGTCCTGCTTTCCAAGATCACTGAGGATTCCATAGTGGAGAACCTAAAGAAACGATACATGGACGACTATATTTTTGTATCCTTTGTTGGTTTTGTGGGGCCAATGTGACACTAATTATATGGATGTATTCTCTTGAAGCAGATTACTCAGAGATCCTGAACATTTTATGTGACACTCTGCCTGAGATAACACAAAATACTTTGAAACCTCAGCTAAATGTAAGGGTTGAAATTAAGATAGCAAAAATTATTTTAAGGTATTCTTTTTAGTATTTGGAATTGTTCTTGCCAGTCTTGAAGATTGTACATGGCTCCTGAAGCATCCTGAGCTAATGCTACTTCTGAGAGCAAGAATTAATAGGTTTTAGGTGTGTGTGCTTTATTGATGTGTTCTTCTATACCTCCAAAATTATAATGCTCTCAAAATAGCATTTCTTCTGTGACATAACCCCATTTACAACTTATTCTGGAATTGTTAATACTGTGAATCATGGCATGATGCTTTTTCCTTCTTGTGAAAATAGTGAAACTAACATGATCTTTCTACTGGAGCAGGCATAAGGGTGTTTTCCAAGGGGACTAATGGTCACATTGAGGGTTCAGTCTTCCCTCATGTAGGGAGAAGGACTCCTTTTGCAGTTCTCTGAAGGCTTTTCATTCAAAGATGAAGATCATCTCTTGAATATTTGTTTGTATGTCCACCCATGAATGAGCGTTTCTCAGTGCTACATTGTACAGAGATGACGGAACCATCCCAGAAAATGCTGGTATTGTTTACCAACAGAAAACTCTCACTTCAACTGTTTATACTGACACAATGAGTAATTGATTTATTATATTCAAGACCCAGATGTTGTCACTCTTTTTGAATTAAATTAAAAATGTATGAAGAAAGCCTTCCAAATTAATATTACAGAAATTATGTTCACTGAGTTATAATTCTTTAACGTGTTACCTTTTGTGCCATGGCACCACAGTAGTAGATTCCTACATAGGACAATCCAGCAGGATAGATTTGTTAGATTTCCTGCTTTGTACAGAAAACTCAGATAGCAAGTTTGCCTGTGAATAATTTCAGATTGTTAATGAAACCTGCAGTACATTTTGGACCCATAGGTGTGGGCCTGTTGCTAACTCCCAGCTCAATGAAAAGTGATACTGATACGTGTGAATTGCTGTCAGGTGCTTCCTATGTGTTCACTGCAGCTGTAGTTCCAAAGGTTTATGAAGTATTTGAAATGCAGGGCATGTGCAGCTGAATGCAGAATGGGAAAATACTATATTTAAAATGTTGCAAAAATTCTAATAATGATTGAAATTGAGTGTCTTGGTACAGGGCAGCCAGCAGGAGAGGACTCCGAGGGACTATTAGTAGTTTCACTCATAAAATAACACCACAGACTGAATTACCCAATTCCCCCAGCACCCCCCCAGTGCATGATGCAGCTGAGTAATTGTCTAATTTAGCTTGGCAGTGGCCATTTCCATCCAGCTCTGCTTGCTCAGCACTGTCTTGTGAGATCAGAATGTGTCACTGCACTGGATTCTGCAAAGGTCAAACCAATATTTTCTAATACTGACAATACAACCTCCTCAGTTACAAAGGACTAAAACCAGTTCAAATATGCCATTTCCTTTCTGTATTTTTATTCAAGGTGTGTCGTGATTTGGCCTTTAATACATGTTTCTGTACTTAGCTTGCCCTAAAATAAGATAGTATGAAAATATTCCAGTTGAATGATACGTATATTCTTGTAAGCCTGCTAATTTAATTTTTATTAACAATTGTTGTAAGCTGTGGGGTTTTTTACTGTTGATTGAAGGATTATGTAATAGGTGGAAAAGTTGTCATTAGTAGTAAGATAATACTTTATGAAACTGTAGTTACCTTAACTTCTACACGCAGACGTACATTGGCTCCGTGTTAATCTCTGTGAATCCTTTCAAGCAAATGCCATATTTTGGGGAAAAGGAAATTGAAATGTACCAAGGAGCAGTAAGTAAAGCAGTCTAAAATATAGTACAGTATTCAGGGGCTTGGAAATACTATTCTACACAGTTTAACACTTGGAAGCATTTGTTTCTGGGTTTTGCTAGCATTGCGTTAGCCTGGGAGAACTTGGCAGATAGCCGTGACCACAGACCGAGTCTTCAAACTGAACCCCCTGGAATGTAAGATCAATATTTCAAGAAAATACTTGTATTGATTAGCTCTAATCCATATTGGGTCTCTCTCCTTGACATGTCCCTGCCCCTGCAAAGGCAGTTTTAAAGCTGTCATATGCACAAAATGGCCATTAGTGGATTTGGAGATTGTGTTTTCAGAACTCCCCAACTGGACAAGATCAGTGAAAAAATTGAGGTGCCAAAATTGGATGCCACTTTTGAAAACACAGCTTGAAGAGTGAGTCAGCACAAGAACATTAGGGATTCAAAATTCAATTTCCTGCTTGAGTTGGGTGTGTCCACTCAGGGAAACTGTTGGGTTTGAATGGCCCAGTGGATGAAAATGGGACCCGAGGCACCAGGCTCCGAGTGCTGGCCGGGAGAAAGCATTGTTAGCACATGACCACTGGTGGGATAGGCTTAAATTCCATGAGTTTCCTTTGGACAAGTAATACATTTCATGCAGAGGCCATTTTTAGAACCGAGTGTTTCCAGTAGTTTAGGAGAAAATTATGGATGAGAGAAAGATCACTAACAAAGTCCAGAGACTTTGGTTTGTTTTTATTAAATGTACCAAAAAATTCTTGGGGAAGATTCACTATCGAGTGCTATTCAGAATTTTTTTTCCCACGAAAATAACTCTTCCAATTTAAATACAAATTTATTTTGCTCTTTCTGCATTTTTTAATGCTGTCTTGAAAATCTATTCTTTATTTTCCCTCCTAGGCACAGTATGAAAATCCACCACATATTTATGCTCTTGCAGACAGCATGTACAGAAACATGATTATTGACAGAGAAAATCAGTGTGTCATTATTAGGTAAGAAAAAATTCTGTAGAAAATAATTTATTTTCTTATGGTGTTTTAACTTGAAGAAGCAGAAGAGTTTATTATATCATTAAAAATCTTCTGTCCATATTCACATTTTGGGATTTTCTAGGATAGCTAAGTATTTTCTGACCCTCCTTTTTGTTTTCCAGTAAAATCCTGATGATAGCTTAACCACAAGAACTCTCTTACTCACACAGCCAGCTTCTTGTCCAAAACCAAAATTATAACAGCTTGAATGACTACATGAGGGGGCTGGATTAACAACTGCACAACCACAGATACTGTTAAATCCAGCAGTCCCACATGGACTGCATTTATCATGGTCTTTTGTTCCGTTCGGAATTTTACTTGCATTCACTCAGAGACAAAAGGAGGAGAGAGATACTGGGAAATTAATTTCATCTTCACTGTTAGTCTGTTTTAATTATTAAGTGATGGAACTCACTGTGGAATTATTACTCAACTTTTTTAATGACAGGCATTATTTAAGTGACAGTCAGAGTGAATTTTGGGACCAGACTTAGGCTTTGTTCTCAGCTGTGGGTTTTATAGGTGTATGATAAAGGAAAATGTGTGGGGAGCAAGAACTGCAGGATCCTGGTACCCTCTGCCCCTTCTGACTTCCCTTCGTACAGGGCCTCAGGGGAGGGTCGGGGCAGAGCACCTGGAGCTGCCCTTTACCCAGAGCAGGGTGGGGCCTCCCAGGGGCCCTGCAGGGATTTCACACCTGGGAAGGCCAAGCAGGTGGGGACAGTTTGCTGTGTCCAAGGAGGGCCCCCCTGCTCCTGGGCCCCTGGGACAGCCTGGTGCCATAGGAAACAAAAAGCCAGAGCTCTCCTGCCTGTCACTGGGATGGCTGAATTGTTCCCTGAGCTCAGTCTTTCTCTTTGGAAAACTGATGCCTGTTGCTGTGCTGAAGTTTACTAGGCACATGTAGTCAAATTGAAACCTGTTAGGAATGGGTAAAATTGGGATTTATTTTGCTTTTGGCACAAAGTAGCATCCCAGAGAGTGGGATGTTTCACATGAAGCTGAATTTACAGTGAAAATCTTTGAGCTGCTGTGGATTGTGATTAAAAACCCTACTTTTTGATGCTGTACTGTGCCCCACAGAGCAGTGCATGCAGAGAGTCACATTGTGAGAGAGCTGAGATGCAGATCTGAGATACAGATGTAGAGTTTTAATTTTACGTGACAGTTCTTGTACTTGAATGCTGGATGATGTACTTGAATGCTCTTTGGAACGTGCATTTTGTATGTGCAGAGTGAAACCTCTCTCAGTGTGTGCACAGCTTAGTCAGAGTCTGCAGGAGTTAATTGAAATCTACTGCAAAACTGAAACAAGGAGGATCATATTTGCAAGGGACATTTCAGAGACTTTTTTTCTTTCATACACATTTATTTTTCCTTTGATATCCTTATTACAGCCACTGTAGAAACCGTGAACTAGACTTAAAAGTAGTTTTCCTCATGGTTTTTGATTTTTTAGGACACCTAGAAATTACTTTTTTAAATAGTAAATCAAGTAACTCAGCTACTCACTAAATTTATATTGTTTGGTTGATATTTTAATCCTTTGGACCACATTTGATTTAAACGGTTTAGATACATCTTGTATTTTCTGTTTTAGTATCATCACTGTTTCCAACAACCAGGGCTGGCTTTAGAAGGAAGTTTCTTGGAGTTTGCTTGCTTTACGTTTTATTGTGTGGACCAGAAGGCACTGAAATTGCTGCAGGCTGGCAGCTCCCTGGATGCTGCAGCTCTTGAGTGAAAGGAATGTTCTGCCTAACTTAGTGTCTGCCTCCACTCCATCACACGTGATAGCTGCCAAGGGCTTTACCGTTTCTGCCCCTAAACTGGTGATTCTCAAAAACTTGAGACACAGCTCTGTCTGTTGTCAGTGCCACAGAAGCTGCTGAGCATAAGCAGCCCCAAATGAACCTTTGTCTTCAGTGAAACCTCGTTTTTGCTGTAAAAATCTGTCCTTTGGAAGATGAATGATGATACCAGTATGATTATAGCGAGGTGCTGCTTACTTTGCTACTTCATAACTAGTCTGAATTTGGAGTGACTCCACTGAAAAATCCTGGCTGGAACAGAAGGAACAGAACCAACTAGTACCCAGGTTTTTCCTTCTTTTTCCTCCTCAAAATGGCAGGTTTCCCTCTAAAGAAAGGTTTGCAAAGAGAGAAGGTAAGAAATAAGGTGTAGACTGGACCCATTCACAGATCACGAAGGCTCAGTCTGGCTTCTGTTGCATTTGGAGCCTCAGGAATGGAGACACGAGGATGGTTGGGAAGGGGCTGCTGCACACCTGCTGTGTCCTCCTTCCGAATGCTTGGGGCACCTGTGGCATCTACCTCCAAAGCTGGGAGGAAAAATGCATTCCCACACACTAGATGTGTGTTTCCAGGCAGGTGAAGGAAGGTCCCTGATACAGGCAGAGCACCTTTTGCCTGGACATTAATTCCAAGTGCATTTAGACACTGTTAGAAAAAACTCAGCCTCTTCAAAAGTCAGTGAATGAACTAGGAAAGCAGATCCAAAAGAAAATGCAGTTCTCTGAAAGGCTGGATAGGTGGCAACCAGAAATAATCTCTTTTCATATGATAATACTAACTTTAAAAGAAAAACTGTTACCAAACAACCTTTCCAAGGCCAGGGAAGGCTTTTTAATTAGCTGAGTAATTCCAGCATATTTGCATACGTGTTAGGAAAATTACGTGTGCACATGTCTAATCATAGCTGAACTGCTTTGCATGGCTGCTGCAGAGTAAATAAACAATGAGGTTATTCATGGGCTGCCTCCAGCCTGGGCTGAATCCAGGAGCACGGAGTGCTTAGGTGGGAAGAGGGAGTAGCACCCCCAGGTCTTCCCTGGCTCTGTGTGCGTGGGCAGAATTGCAGAGGAAGTTCACTCACAGGGGTACCACAGATAAGCTGGACTTCATTTCTCATTAGGCTCATGTTTTACTGAGGCATGATATTTAATTTCTTGAACTAAGCTCATCAATGGCAATTAAAACAGACTGTTGGCATTTCTCCCCCATGTGACATGGCAGTCCTTTCACACTATCAACAAGGAGTTGTCCAGTCAAGATTTTAATTGTGAAGGATTGTCTCATGGCTTTTAGTTTCTTCTGGGCTATCACTGTCCTTTAATTGCGAGTGGAGGTTATGATCAGTATTTTTCTATTATGTAGCAATAAATGCATTTCTTCAGAGTGTTGTTAAGCTTTTACCTTTCTATAAAGCTGAGGACTTTATTTTCACTTTGATTCTGTGATCCCTGCCAGGAGATGTTGCCGTTGCTTTAAACCAGTTTGTTCTTGTTTGTAGTTTCAGGTTACATTTTGCATTTGTGTGGTGACATTTGAGTCCAGGAAAGCAGTGTATGATGACTGCATATCTAAAAGGACAATACATCTTATATACTACAAATATGTGTTAATGAAAAGATCATTTACCCCTACAGCTTTTAGTGAACAGCTCATGTCTACCTTAAATCTATTAAGTTCAAAATTTAATATGAGATTTCTAGTCAGCTTCTGTATCTCAGCTTTCCAGAAGACTCAGATGACTGATTATTGTAAAATGTCAGTAGAGAACCTGACTGGAAATATGGTTGAATTTTAATTAGGAAGTGGTTGAAGCATAAATCTAACACAGTAAGAAAAGTCAGGTTAAAGCTCTGTTTCAGAAGGGAAAAATATTTCACTGAAGTCATGCTACTGAGGTTTCTCTGAACATAATTGCAGAAGGTAAATTTTCTTTGTAAACAAATTAAAAAGCTTATCCAAACACATCAGAGTATTTTACATACAGTGTTCTTTACTGGCAGATCCAAGAGTTCCTTATAAATATTAGGTATTACAATTTCTACATTGTCCTGGTGATGTAGATAAGCATCACTTGTATTGTTCTGCAGCCATGGATACCATATCAAATGTCACTCAGAAAATTCATTTTAGAGCTAAGGATGAGGCTGTGTATTGGATCTTCCTTCTGTAATTGCTGATTGTTTCCTCTGGGAAGGAAGCAAGGAGCAAAAAAATTTCCTTCTGCATTTGTAGTCTTATTCTGATTTCAGCTAAGCATTTATTGACTTTGTGGAAGAAAATGTCATTTTTCTGAAGTGGCAAATAGTGCTAGAAGAAACAATACATCTTTCAAAACATTATAATTTTTGTTAGTGATTGAGACTATGTGATGGTTTTACTTTCAGCAAGAAGTCTGAGAAAATTGTCAATACCACAGTCCACTTTAAGCCGTTTTAAGACTTTTTTTTCAAGCTTTCAAAACCTCCATGCTTCCAATATACTTCAAACTACCAAGTTAGGTGATTCTCACATCTTCTTAAAATAGTTTTAATAGCAGCAAAGCAGTCAGATTTATGCAAAGAAGCTGCATGAGAACCATTTGGCAGGAGTGCCACAATTTCCTTGTTCCATTTGAATACCTGAGCTTTACTGGGGGCAGGATACCATCCCATCAGATAAAGCTGCTTTGGTTCATAAATAATGCATCTTCCTGTTTTATTCTAGCTTAATTGGAGTAATTTGCTGGTCTTTAATCAATAAAATCATAAAACTGCAAAGCAGTGTGTGCATGCATAAATCTAAAGCAAACTCTGCAATGCAATCTTTCAGCCAAGTTAATTTACTAGAAGGGTCCACTTATATTGAAACAGAGACAACAATAAAACAGAGCTTTACTGCTCCGGGTCAGTTCTGTGGCACACACTATGGAGTGAGAAATACAAGCCACACTTATTTTGAGCAAGCAGGAGAAGGATAATGGATGCATCAAAGAAAATCTTGGAGAAATGTGTTATGTTTTTACTGGGTGATAAATAATACCGATCAAATTCATTCTGTGTTTGGCCCTGGATCCTCCCCTGTGCTCAGTTGAACACTGCAATTTGCAAGCTCAGAGTATGATTCAGTTTCAATTGGTTTGTCTGGTTTTACAACAGGAAGAACAAATTTACTGCCAGCAGATTTTGAAGAAATGTTATTTTAATTATTGAACTGTTCATGATTTGAACTTCTAAAAGCAGTTTGCCATTCATCCAGCTCTGTCCCTGTGAATGTAGTAGAAATGCAAATACAGGCTTTCTTGGTTGTTGGGAAAAGGTGACTCAGAAGAATAATAATAATCATGGTCTGTGCTCCACAGATGGATGCTCAGTAAGTACTTTTTCACCTTTTCAAGTTTTCAGTTTGATCTGTAAAACTGTAGTCAGAAGACAAAAGCATGAATACATTTCTCAGAAAATAATTTATAAAAGCCTTTCAGTATTTCTGTATTGTTTGGAAGCTTTAAAGATGTAAAATTACATTTGCAGCTTGGCAATTTGGGGAGTTTTTCCAGAATGAAACCTTTAAAAGTGTCTCTATTAGTCATGCTGATAAGGAGCTCTGAGTTGTTCATTCTCAGTGAGTCCTTTCCTGTGCAGGACATGCTGATGTTTCTTTGGCAGATGTAGCTAAAATTTGGGCAGGAAAAGATGTGCATTTGATCCATATCCAGGAACAAGTGGGCGCAGGATAGAAAAGTCAACAGCATTCACTGGAATTATTCAGGAGTTTAAAGATAGCACAGATTTTCACAAAGGAGAAAACTAATTTAGCTTTTTGTGACATTGAACCAACATCTGTGTGTTGGTGTTTTTGCTTTGGTGTAGTTGTCCAGGTCACGGGACATGCGTTAAGGTCAGAGCTGACTTCCACCAAGGTTTACTCAGTCTGGAGGAATTGTGTTGAAATGAAGTTAGCTTTAAGGGGTGAAGTGAAGGGAGGTTGGATTGTCTGGCATGCCAGTCTTCATTCCTTCTTGAGAATCTTACTGATTGCAAGAAGGCAAAGCTGCTGATGTTGTAAACACCATTCACCGTTGAAGTGAAATATTATAAAGGAAGGAAGGAATTGTGAGCACTAGTATGGGATATTAGACTCCTTGTCCCGTGTGTCAAGAGGCATAGGAACAGGAAGGTAGTTCTTCCGTCATTCAGGATGTGATTAATAATGCCTCATTATTTTATTCAGGAACACCTAAAACAAAAAAACTACTAAAAAGTAGGTATTTCACATGGCATGCACAGCTCAGATTTTCAAATTAGTTTTTTGTCTCAAGACCTGAAATCCCCCTAATTTTAGATGGGAATTGAATTTTTAACACATATATTCTCGTTCAAGCATCTTGGTTTAAGTAGAGGTTTCTCAACATATGTACTTTGACCTTGGAGTCTCCCAGAGGTTCTGGTGTCCGTGCAGGATGGTGCATTCAGAGTTGTGTATTCACAAACATACCCAAGTACGATGCTACCACACTGTGTCAGTCTGTGTCACCAGGTTACCCCCGTGTGAATGTGGTGTATGTGATTAAGGCACCTCGCCTTGGTTGGATGAGATGAACTTCAAATAACTCCATTGAAGAGTTACTTAAAAACCAACAGGTACATTTTTGTTTTTCTTTTTCTGTAGTGGGGAAAGTGGCGCTGGGAAGACTGTAGCTGCTAAATACATCATGAGTTACATCTCCAAAATTTCAGGAGGTGGCCCTAAAGTACAGGTGAGTTGATACAGAGTAACACCGAAGCATAAGCCTGGTCTAAAGATTCACTTCAGAGGTGGAATGGCCAAGGGTGTTGTGGCAGACACTGGTGGGTGAGAGGCACTTCTGACCTGGGTAACTTGGGGGTGAGCAGCCAGAGACACGCGGGCCCCAAGGAGGAGAGCCCTGGGCTGGGCAGCTTTCCTCAGCTGCAGGGTGCTGGGGGGAGCCACGGCTGGGACAGCCACAGGGCTGGGATCAGCTCTGCTCCAGGTGCTGTAGCCCTTATGCTGAATTGCAGCTACAAGCTGGGTTTTGTTGTTGTTGCTGCTGTTGTTGTTTTGGTTTTGGTTTTTTGTTTGTTTGGGTTTTTGTTTTGTTTTTTTGTTTTGTTTTTTAATTAGGTGGCAAGGGGTACTTTGATTGTTCTAAACCAAGTTAAGAACAACAGTCAGTCCTTTTAATGACCGTGTGGTTTTTTCCTCCTATGTTGGCATTTTATTGAAAACTGAACTGGTGTTTAGGGTTACTGTTGCTTCCTTTAAATTTTTAATTTGTGTATGTACATCAGAGGCACAACAAGAACATAGTTTTGTTCTATGAGGTTATCTAGGCAAAATTAGGGTGTGTGGAAGCTGCCTGAAAGAACAAATAGTTGCTTTTGTTAATAACTGTATTGTTGATGTCTGTTCTACCTATGAACTGAAGCTAATTGAGTTAGAGAGCCATAAAAATTCCCTTAATGACATTACAGTGTCATTCCTTCACTGACAGGCAGTGGTAGGTAGTGGCTGCTTTTACCAGTCTGCTCCTGTTGAGTGCTTACTGTAATTTTTCTTTACTGCAGTCTCTGACGTTGAGTGTGTTTTTTCTGCATAGTTTTGCGCTGCAGTGATACTGGGGACATTGCAGGGAATAACTGAGTAACCAAGAGAATGATCCAGAGAGAGCGTGCGTTGTGTTATTTTTGCAATAAATGTGACCATACTTGATAAGTAAATTTTTTGTTTTGTTTAAAAGATGTCAGCTTTTTGTACAAAATTAAAAAATACTCTTAGCAATGACAGAGTTAGAGTTGATGAGGTTGCAAAATTGCCTTGAGCATTTCTTTTGAAATAAAATTCCATCTTTTTTTCACAACCCTGCATGCGTTGGGTTTTTCCCAAAGCTGATGTCTTCTCCCTGCTTCTGGCTCCCAGGATCAGATGAAGAGACAAGAGTATCACGTTACATTGCTTTCTAAGATAACTGGATAGCATTATCAGTGATCCCAAAACACGTTGCTCAAGCACTTGCAGATTCCTAAATTTCATGCTCCTCTGACTTCATTGGTTATGGTTCCAGACCCCCCCAAAAGATTGAAATGCTCATGTGTAAGCATGGTTTAAAGTGAAGATCATGGAAAAAGCAGATCAATTTATTGGCTGTGTTGCTTGGCAGAGCAATGAACAGAAGAACCAGGTCTTAGCCTCAGGCATTTAGTTTAATTCTGTAGGATTTTCCTCAAAAAATAGGAACTAAAGGCCCTCAGAAAAAAAAGATGGGATTCTACTCCTTATCTGATCAAGAGAATTTTTTACAGGTGCAGGATTTCTTGCCTTTTAAATATATAATTTATATGTCATGGGGGGTTTTTTAGAAAATCTGTAAGAACTTTTAAAATGTCTGTTTCTGAATTTGTATTTCCTTTGTTTCCTAAAATTTTAGCATGTTAAAGATATTATTCTACAATCCAACCCTTTACTGGAGGCCTTTGGGAATGCAAAAACTGTACGGAACAACAATTCCAGCAGATTTGTAAGTCCCTCTACTTAGAGCTGACTTTACTCTTCCAACTTCTGTGTTGTTACAGAGACAGTATTTAGGGGTGTAGTATACATTTATTATAGGTGAGGTAAATCTGAATAAGATATAAAGTGTGTTTTAAAACAAACACGGTATATGTCAGAGGCTTCTGTTTCATGCTGTATAGGTTGTGCATTTCTTTCTCTTTATGTACTGGTTACAGTTTTGGAAGTATCAGGGCTGCAGCCTTTGCTGATATCTACAGGCAGTAGGCAGGAATTACCTTCAGTCTGTCATTCCAGAAGGGTCAAGGGAACCTCATGAGATGACTGCTCGCTACAGTTCCATTTTAAAAAGCTACACATATGGTGTAAAATTTGAGATGTATCCCTTAGTAACATGAGGGTTAATGCAGTTAATGTCTCCCTGAAAGCAAGAGATGATGGCTTTGCTTTGCTTCCAAGCAGAACCGTTTGCTGTTGGTTGTAAATGTGCTGAACTGCCTTGCTGTGTAGGTGAGCCTCGTGGTTTCCTTTATACCAAGCAAGAGTCTCAGCAGTGAACAGAAGCCACTGATCTCCTCTCTGCATTTGCATTATCATGTGATGTGTTAATGTTGAGCTGTGTACATGCAGAAAAAAAGACGTGATGCTTCAAGAATTTAGGTTGTACCTTGAGGCAGCTTTGTCTCTGCATCTATAAAGATGAAATATCCTCATAACCTTGCTTGGAATACAGTACAAGTGCATGATTTTGAATTTGCATTTACTAATCATTTAACAGCTTGAATTATTTATTGCAGGGGAAATACTTTGAAATACAGTTTAGCCCAGGTGGAGAACCAGATGGAGGGAAAATCTCCAACTTCCTACTGGAAAAATCTCGAGTTGTAATGAGGAATCCTGGAGAGAGGAGTTTTCACATTTTTTACCAGGTCAGAAGTGTCTAAGTCCTTTTTGAATTATGTAAAGTGCCTAGGACCTGCTTTTGCTTTTGATTGAAAAGTTGTTCTGAAAGCAGTGAGATTTGAGTGCACACTGAAAGGTAAGCTGGCCTCTGCTGGGGAGCTCGATAGCGTGGTGAGACTCCATCTGCCAGAGACCTGCCTGGCTGCCTTTCAGCTCCAGANTGATTCACCGTTAACTTTTCTGGGACATTTATTGTAATACTCTTTGTTGAATCATCCAAGTATCCCCATTTTTTGTGTTTGAAAGGACTTGCTGGCTTTCACTGGTCCTTGATGTGCATGGTCCTCACCTGCTGGAGTGCTGCTGACCAAGCTCTACAAAACTAGGGCCAAGACAGGGCATTGTAAGTGGCTGTAGCCAGCTTCACATAAAGTTGAGGTGCCATTGCCACGATGAAAAACTGAGCTGGAGCTGGACTTGCTCCAGGAGCTGTGTTCTCCTCTTCTGAGGCATATGTACGATTTGCTCTGTCCTGCTGATTTTCCTGTGGCCTGGAGAGGCTTTTTGACACAAGAGTTAAGAAGCCATGGGGTTTTTACAGCTCTGTTTTGAGGTTAGTTTGTTCCTCCCTGTTGCAGCCGTGTCTGTGCACGACTACGTGGCCTTTACATAGGTCTGAGGAGCATGAAAGGTGCTTGTCCTCACAGTGGGACTCACAGATGATGCTTTCTGAATGTGCTGTCAGCTCTGCCTGCCTTACACTAGGCATGAAAAACATTGCTCCTTAGGGTACAGGGAATACATTGCAGATTGGAAAACTCACTTTGCCTTTTCTTTATGAGGTAAAGATGATGGAAGACACTCAAGTCAGTCACATTTTTAGCTATTTATTAGTTGTGAAGTTAGAACTAAACCATTCATGGGAATGGGATTGAGAAACTGGTCTTTTGGAGTAAGCAATTACCAGAAGATAGGAAAGATACATCCCTGGCACAACACCAGCCATCTCTCTCTAAGTAATTTCAGGCTCAGTCACCTGTTTCTGACCCTCCTCAATTCTGCTGAAGATTGTTGGATGATACCTAATTTGGAGGTTTTTATTCTGCAGCTAATTGAAGGAGCCTCCTCAGAACAAAAAAGCAGCCTTGGCATCACCAGCATGGACTACTATTACTATCTGAGCCTCTCTGGGTCCTACAAAGTTGATGACATCAATGACAAGTCAGATTTCCAAGAAACACTGGTGAGTTCTTCACTCTACAGTTTGCATAGTAGTGGATGTACGTTCATTTCACCATTCATTTGTAGCAAAGACACTGATCTGTTAATGTGGGAATGAATAATTATTGTAGATCTGACTTATTCTAGATATTATGACTTATTCTAGTAGTTTGCCCTGAGGAGGAGGTATGTTACCCCAAAGATAAATAGTTTTTGTAGAAAGGTGTTTCGTTTTTCAGCTTGTTCTTTCTCAGAAGGGTGCGAATTTAATGAAATTTAATTTTTGTAGATGATCTGTAGTATGAAAAGTGTAAAAATGCAAAAACAGTGAGAAACTTGCATTAGAAGAAATTATAAAAGAGTGCTCTGCTTTAGCTGAATTCCTGGTGCTGGCTGACCTTCCATGCTTATATAAAACAGTGCAGCTGAAAAGCTGGAGAAAGGGAGTGAGAAAGCACAGATCAGGGATCTTTGTCCAGTGCTGTTGCCAGTTCATTTTGTGACCTGCCAACTGNCAAAATACTGCAGTATTTCAAAGCCTTGCTTGGAAATCCATTGTGAGCTCCATATGGAAAAGTCTAGGAGAATATAATAGAAAATGAGAACTTCTCAGCAGATTTCTTTTTAAACTGGCCTATATATAAAGAGAGAGAGGCCAGTTTGTGTATATATATATATATATATATATATACATATG
>VYXC01001937.1:684065-767777 GCA_013397175.1 Platysteira castanea
CCTAATTTGGAGGTTTTTATTCTGCAGCTAATTGAAGGGGCCTCCTCAGAACAAAAAAGCAGCCTTGGCATCACCAGCATGGACTACTATTACTATCTGAGCCTCTCTGGGTCCTACAAAGTTGATGACATCAATGACAAGTCAGATTTCCAAGAAACACTGGTGAGTTCTTCACTCTACAATTTGCATAGTAGTGGATGTACGTTCATTTCACCATTCATTTGTAGCAAAGACACTGATCTGTTAATGTGGGAATGAATAATTATTGTAGATCTGACTTATTCTAGATATTATGACTTATTCTAGTAGTTTGCCCTGAGGAGGAGGTATGTTACCCCAAAGATAAATAGTTTTTGTAGAAAGGTGTTTCGTTTTTCAGCTCGTTCTTTCTCAGAAGGGTGCGAATTTAATGAAATTTAATTTTTGTAGATGATCTGTAGTATGAAAAGTGTAAAAATGCAAAAACAGTGAGAAACTTGCATTAGAAGAAATTATAAAAGAGTGCTCTGCTTTAGCTGAATTCCTGGTGCTGGCTGACCTTCCATGCTTATATAAAACAGTGCGGCTGAAAAGCTGGAGAAAGGGAGTGAGAAAGCACAGATCAGGGATCTTTGTCCAGTGCTGTTGCCAGTTCATTTTGTGACCTGCCAACTGCTGGTGTCCCATTCTTAGTAATTTACTATTTAAAGTAGGTGTATTAACACATTTATATACGTTGCACATCTAAAGGCCTAACAAAACAGTTGTTACTGTTGTATGGGAGCTTATTTGGTATTTTAGAAATACAGTTGAGAAGACATTCTGTAAGTTATCAGGTACTCTGAACTCCAAAACCCAGAGGTGCTGTGGATTACTTTGTAGTAAGTGGATGAAATTCACAGCCTGAGCCAGCCACTGGGCTGCTTTTTAGTCATTCAGTACAGCTTCAAAATTCTTGATCTTGGTGGATAAACTGTCTGTGTAGAAGGAATAAAATGATTGTCTCTTAGGCTCATTGTCTCCCAGTTTGCAATGAAGCTATTTTTAGTGTGACACTTAAAAGCAGGTGTTTGCTTTTTAATAAGTTTATTTTTTCCAGAATCCATTTTGTTAATACATCTTCTAAATAGTGTAGATGCTTCTGTATTTAATTTAAAAAAAGACAGAAATGCTGAAGTAGGACATCTGGTACCCTTTGAAACATCATTGCAGCTGTAATGAAATTTGGTTGCCTTAGGAATCTGAACTGCTTTGAATAGCTCTACTTTTTGATACCAGAATTCTAAAAGGACTTCTTAGACAAGAGTCTTTGACTGATGCAAGTTTGTTTGTTTGTTTGTTTGTTTTTCTTCCGAGCATGCAATGAGTGTGATTGGGATCTTTGCAGAGGAGCAGGCATTAGTACTGCAGATAGTGGCAGGAATATTGCATTTGGGAAACATCAGCTTCAAAGAAGTTGGCAACTATGCCGGAGTGGAGAGTGAGGAGTGTAAGTACCTCTGGAAACTGTTACAGGAGCAGCAGTGGGCTGCAGCCCAGATGGCAGAAGGTGAACTGCAATTTAGGGCTGCTTATCCAAACAGAGCGTCGTTTCTCAGTGCGAGGCTGCCAATTGAGAATCTCTGCCAAAACCAGGTGCTGAGGCCCCTCTTTTGTCTTGTAAAAGGCCACTGACTTAATAGGAGTGTGATTTTGAATTTAGAAATCCTGTTCCAACCTTTGAGTGTGAAATAATAGACACTGTAAGAAGGTCTTGAACTCTACTTCTTTCAGTGCATCGGCACACATTCATAAAAACCCTGCAGGTTTGTTACAGGGTTTGTTGGCCTCACTGTCCTGTGAGAACAGCTCGCAGCTGTGGGTGTCCCTGGGCTCAGGACGTAGCTGATGCCCAGGCATCCATACAGGTGTGTACATGTGCCTTGTAAACAGAGGTTCAGAGCTGAACTGAAAGGCACAATTTACATTCTACAGTTACGTTTCCTGTCTCAAATTCCTCAACGGGTACCTCACTGTTAGGTACAGCTAATGAGTAACTGTTACTTTACAATTCCCTTTTCCACAGTGCCCCGTCCTTGCATCCCTCAGCACCTGCTGCTGTTCTGTAGCAGCTGGGCCCACAGCAGCAAGATGTTGGAATGTTAATGGGTCTTGAGTTTTAAACGTTTTTGTTGTGATGTATACACTGCATCTAATGTGGATTTATGCTGCTTTGATAGTTTAAAGACAGAGTGGATAAGCACAACATATATAATAGTACTTTATATTTTCTTAACTCTTAGTTTGGAATGGGTCTTATGTTTAGGAAAATTGCATTTGTTTAGTTCTAGATACTTTATTCATGACTAACCTATGTTGTGCAGCCAACTTCACACTTAACTGCATGAGTACTGTCCTGCTATTTGTTTTAAGAAACTGGGCAATAAAAACTACGAATTTTTAACGTTACTAGTCTCTCAAATCAAGAAATTAGGTGAACCCAAAGGAAAACATTTTGTGGCATTGTATTTATATGCCTTTTGATTCCAAATGAGCTACTGTGCTTCAATTTAAATCACCATGTTAAATCTTTCAATGAAATCAAAGCATTTAAAAGCCATACAAGATAGATACAGAGTGAGTTGCATCAAAATAACAAGTGGCAAAGACATGAATTGAAAATAAATCATTAAAAGTGAATGTGTTTCTATGATGAGCCATGTTCACCGTTTCCCCTGCTCACTGGGATACAAATACAGAAATTGTGTATGAGTAATACATGGGAGGAAATTAGAAGGTAGAGTGAATATCAAACTTACACATAAATATACTGATTTTAAAGAAGCCAGAGAAGAAATACCCATGTCTATTACAGTTTCTGCATTATAAAGATGAAAGTTGGGCTCATTTGTCTTCTCCGTTAGTCCTCCCCCCAGTTTACTGTTTGTCCTAGTCAACTGAATAGTAAAGCATTTATAGCCTGCATAGCCACAAAAGATAAAGCACAAGGAATGACCAGTGGTCAGTCCTGTTTTGCATAAGCCTGAAATAATAAAGAGTTTAAGAATTTGGTCAATAGTGTTCTTGTTGTTATACAGCCAATTCCAGAAAAACATGCAGAGGCCATTCTTTGGGACACCAAAAACTCTACTCTCTTGCTGTGAGTTAGAATCTATTCCTTACAGACCATTCTTGACAGACCTTTAGACAAATACCTCTTTAAAACTGCCAATGATTGCTATCTGCTCTAGTTTCTAATTATATTAACAGATGAAAAAAGTTCTCATTTAGTGGAAATCTTCCATGTTACAAATCACGGCAAATAATAGTACTTCTCTCTTGGAAGGAGAAAAGAATTTAAACCATCCCTCTTTACACTTGCATTGTATGGAAGGGGTTGTTTTTCACTTCCTGGAAGCCCATGGAGTGAGCCCAGTCTTTTCAGCTTTCCTCCACAGAGTGTATTTAAAACTATTCCACTGAATGCTACTGATGACTCTTTGAGGATCATTTTTTCAATTACATGCATATCCTGCTTTATAATAATTTCCAGACTGTAACTTTATGGTCCCTAACTAGGGAAAACAATCAGGCATCTTAAGAATGTGAAGTTGTATCAAGTGCTGGCCAGCTACTCTTCCCTTACAGTAAATCATTAGCACTGGGAAGGGAGAGTTTCTGAGCTCTGCATGGTGGTTCTTGCCATTGGACTGTCTTCATAAATTCTTACCAGTAGTATTGGTTAAGCATTTTTCCTGGCACCTTGCAGTATATGTGAGCATATTTGGTCTGTAATTGCCTACATTCTTTCCCATTTTGAAGCATATAACGATTGACTTTTTCAAGTGCTCTTCAACCTGAGTTCTCTGAATTACCAGAGATGTTGCCAGTGACTTGACTTTGATTATGCGATTCCTGGTACCCCAGAGTAAATTTAATCAGTTTGCTGATGGCAGTAAATCGTATTTCAGAAAGCTGATGGTTATTTTCAATTTTAAAAATACTTCTGGAATAATGTACTGGAGGGTTTAGTGAAGTCATGCTGTGACATTAGAGATGTGTAAAGCACAAGTGGCTGCTGCCTTTGTGTTTATTTTACATCCTCCTCACACCAGTGAAGCAGGTCTGAAACCAATGGAACATGGAGGAAGCACTGTTAAAGGATTGTGTGGTTTAGTGGAGGTGCAATACCAACTCCAAGAGCTTTTCTTGGGAGCTATTTCCATCTGCTTTCAAGACACTTCTGTTTTTCCACTCCTTAAGGTGTGCGACACCTGCAGTAACATCTGCACCATGTGCTGAGAGTGCAGAGAATACTGCACCCAGACCCGGGGCTGCTTATTGCACAGATGTATTTTTGTGCTTTACTTTTAAACAAGGGGAAACAGAATTGGCAAAGTACTTAGAGAATAAGAGATTAAAAAATAAAACGCAATTGAAAACTTTTTGCAATGTCCTAACTTATAAGAAGAAAGGGAAAGGATATTAGGAAGCAGGCAGCCTACTTCTTATTATATTTTAAACATTTCATGTTTTTATAAAGAATTTTCAATGTCAGTTTTATTTCATGTGTGAGCTCTATATTTTATTTCCATCTCCTCCAAGAGTGATTTGTTTGAACCACACAGTTCAAAACTGTGTCCTGTGGCAGCTTACATGTTTGAAGGACTGAAGGTACAGAAATAGCAGACTATTTTACTTCAAGGTGGTTTATCTTAATTGCAATCCATGTAAGTAGAGAGTTGAAAATGTCCTTGAGGAGCATAGGGAAATTTTGAAGACATAAGTTGCTCCTCTTTTCCTTTTTAGGCTGCACACCCCATGAGTTCTATTGTTATTCGAGATACAGTTAATTTTTTTCTTTGTTCTGTGTTTAGTTTGTAAGTCATAATCCAGCAAGCCTGATCTTTCTTGCAGTTTTAGCTTTCCCTGCTTTTCTCCTGGGAATTAACCAGGACCGCCTAAAGGAAAAACTGACCAGCAGACAGATGGACAGCAAGTGGGGAGGCAAATCTGAGTCCATTAATGTCACACTAAATGTGGAACAAGCCTGCTACACCAGGGATGCGCTGGCCAAGGCCCTTCATTCCCGTGTTTTTGATTACTTGGTGGATGTAAGTTGGATTTGCTTGATTCTACTGAAGTATCAAAAGGAGTTCAAGTGCACTAGGAATGTTCCTTGCAGGCTTTTTCCTGCCTGTTGGTGCTTTGCCCAAGCCTGCACAGTGCAGTGGGAGTGTGACCATGGATACCAAACCCAGGGCGCTGACTCTGACGTGAGCTGTGCTTCCAGGCTCCTGCCCCAACTGTCCCGTGTGGGATCCTGATCTCCTTCCTGTCAGCATCCGTGCTTCTCTGAGTCTGACTTCCTCCCTCGTACCTGAGCAGAGTTACTTGGTTATGGCCTCCTGCTCTCTGATCCCACTTCCCTGCAAAGAGCCCCTTCAGCGTCTGGATTTGGCGGTGGATCCAGTGGCCAAATTCCATTCTCCATGCTGAAGTGCTCTCCTGTTCAGGGCGAGACCCTGGGCTGGGCTGGGAGCCCGGATGCTCCTGATGCAGCAGGGATCTCCTTCGGGGGGGGGGTCACTGCAGTGACCCAGAGCTTCCCTCCTCACGCCAGCCCTGCCATCCCCCCTGTGCCTGTACCAGCACTGGCGCTGCAGAGGAGGGGAGCGCAGAGTGGCCTGAAAAGATTCAGTGCACCCTCTGCAAAATTCATCAAATATCAGACCTAAAGCTGTTCTTTTTCTCTTGGCTCTTTTTATTTAACTGAGCCTATTACAGTGGAGGGGAAAGGTTTTTATAGATAGTAGATCCAAAGGCTCACTGACCTGGAAAACAGGACAACGTACTGTTCATTTCCTAACTGTTAGTAACACTTTATTAAAAAGTGAAAGCAAAATAACCTATTACGGATATTTGTATTCAATTCAAATATATTATTTTTTGAAGAATTTTAATATAAATATTTAAGAATATTGATATATTTTAAATGTATAAACTACACTCCGTTTTATGTTTTGTTTCTGTTTTGTTTAGTCTATTAATAAGGCTATGGAGAAGGACCATGAAGAATATAACATTGGTGTCCTTGATATTTATGGCTTTGAAATATTTCAGGTACGGCAATGCAATACTTGGGGTTTGAGCATATCTGACCTAGAAGAGTTTTTCTGTAATTTAGAGGGGAAAAAATTTAAACCAGAAAAAAAATCACAGATCCTATAGCCAGAATAAAAGCAAAAAAATCCCAACCCAGCTTCCTGGACATTGTGATCTCACTGGTAATGTCTCACTTAATAAACATGAGGTATTGAAGAAACTTCAAACAAAGTCATTGATCTTGAAAGAAGATCTGAGATTCCACAAAATGTCTATAAAGTCAGCAACCCATCTGTCACAGACTGTTTCTTTGAAGCTTATTGCCAGTATAAGAGCTAAAAATTATTGTATGTAAGGCAGGAGACTAATTTTTAAATTGTTTCCTTTTCTACAGAAAAATGGTTTTGAACAGTTCTGCATCAACTTTGTAAATGAAAAGCTGCAGCAGATTTTTATTGAACTCACACTGAAGGCAGAGCAGGTAACCAGACATTTATTATTTTGGAACTCACAAATGAGCTATTCCTTTTTCAACTGGTGGAAAAATCGAGGTTTCATCATCTGTTAACAGTAAAATCTACCTTGTTAAGCAAGACGAAGGGAAAGAAAACAACCTTTGTTGTTGGCTGACCCTAAAACTGTGAACGCCATCAGCTGCAGGCGTTTGTTCCCTGGTGGAGTGGTGCAGAAGCCAGTCCGCCCCACGGTGTGCTAATGCTGTCATATGACTGTGCCCAGGCTTGCTGCAGAGTCTGACTCATGGCAGGGATGGAAAGCTGCAGCCTGGCTCCATCCCTGGGCTTCCCTTGAGCATGACACACATTTCATTGGGGACACTCCTTGATTTCCTCCACACCTTTTTTATTTTTCATATATATATATATATATGTATGTGTGTGCATGTGTAAAGATGAAATAGATCAGAGAAATGCAGAAATACTTGTGAAAGTATTTGCAGTTCTCTGCTCACAGTTGTAATGCCAAATCTCACTTTTTTTTGTTTCTGCATGGGAGGGCAGACAGGATGCAGCTGAGACAGGAGCCCTGTGTGCAATGTGAGCTCAGGGCTGGCACCAGCTTTGGGACAGTGTTTTCAGGAATGCCCAGACACAATTGCCTTTATGGGAAAGTAACCAGTCATGGCACTGAGTGCACAAGTGACCTGCAAAGTGTCTACTGAGCTCTTATATGTGCAACTGACTGGGTCAGTTGAATCAAATTTTAATACGGATTTTTCCCCAGTCATTCTCTAGGTGTCTTTATGGATACAGTAATTGCATACAGAAATAAAAAGCTCTGTCTTCATTTCATGTACATTTTTAAATGTGTTGTCTTGGGGATCTGATCCTCAGTGTGCCTGTCACAATCTTAATCTTTAAAATAGATCAGGATGTGGATGCTTAGGTGCACTGTCAAGATGCTGTAAAAGTCATTTCGTTACTATTTGCTAAGTGCTTTGACAATAAATGCACTGTTGAAATCTTCCTGCTGTTGTCAGGAACCACAGAAGGGCTGTGAATGACAAAGGAATGTGTGGGGAGAACAGAGTAGGATTCCGATTCATCTTTTAGGCAGCAGAGAGCTGGATTTAACTATCAGTAGGGTCATTTCTCCCACCTCCACCCAGTCATACATTTGGCAAGGCTTCCTGAACATGAGTAGTGCAGAGTTTGTGTCTGTGGAGTGTGTTGTAAATCTAGTGCTACATCTACAGTGCAGAGGAACGTTTGCATCTTTTTCTTTCTACTTAACAGGAAGAATATGTGCAAGAAGGAATTAGATGGACACCAATAGAATACTTTAACAACAAAATAGTGTGCGACCTTATAGAGAACAAAGTGGTAAGTATTTAGAACAAACAGGTGGAGAAAACAAGATTTTTTTCTCTTAAATATTTGGGCAACTGCTTTTTCTGTAAAGAAGGTTCATAGGAAAATGCAAGTACTGTTGTTCAGTTACTGAGTCATACTAAGTCTATATATAAATCTTACATAAGATGTCTTATAGGAGCTCTGAGATAGGTCATGTAAATACCATGCTGAAAGAGAACTATACCATAGCATGATTGACATGTGACCAAAAAAAATAATAATGGAAAAAAACCTGTATCTGCCTAAATTTATCGTGACCAAAAAAAATATTAATGGAAAAAAACCTGTATCTGCCTAAATTTATCATGACCTGACTGACATACTGTACATCAGATAATGCTCTTTGTGTCCCTGGGGATGTAATTCAGTTTGGGGGAGTTACAGCACCACCTTTCTTTCGAGGTGCTGTTGCAAATGAGGCAGAAACAAGTGAAGAGACAGTATTGTAGATAAAAGAAATTTTGTGGTTTTGCTCCTCAGACTGTTCTGCAGTTTCAAGTCTTTATGTTCTGTTTTGGGGTGACAACAACCTTGAGTTGTCCCTTAGGTCAGAAGTAGAGTCTTCTTCAGATAGTTCTTCATGTAGGCCAAAGACTGCAGTGACTTGTGCTTAAATGCTCATCAGATTTTGCCCATTTCCTGTCTGTATGAGGATAACTAGGAAGAGAATAAGATTTCCCTCCCAGTCTCAGATATTTAGCTCTAAGTTCGTCAAACTACAGCATGTGCATTTAAATACTTTCCTCAGACATGGGTTTACTTTTTGGTGCAATGAGGAAGGAAACTTTAAACAAATGTTGAGTGTTTTGGTGGTTTTGTTAATTTTTTTTTCAGCAGTAATCACTGTTTCCTGCATCATTTCCCACCGTCACTGTCATCTCATGAAATGTTATCTCTCCTTAAACTATTTGCATATTGGTGTAAACGTTAATCTCAGTTGATTGGAGGGAAATCCTTCCTGACTGTGCTCTAGTGTTTTTGTAGCAAAGATGATTTTCTGTTTGGAAGAAAGAACTGGCATCATAATTTTTTTCTTCGTGACTTGTGCTGCTGTTCTTGTTCCCCAACACGTTAGAATCCCCCAGGCATTATGAGCATTTTAGATGACGTGTGTGCCACAATGCACGCGGTGGGAGAAGGAGCTGACCAGACACTGCTGCAGAAACTCCAGATGCAGATTGGGACTCATGAACATTTTAACAGCTGGAACCAGGGGTTTATCATCCATCATTATGCTGGGAAGGTAACGTGGGAAATCATCACTGAATTCTCTGTAATGTATTTATGAAGAAAGAGAACAGTAATGAGAGGAAGGGGGAAGCCCTGCAGAGGCCTGGCGTGGTTTTACACAGCCAGATCATCTCAGGAGGCAGTGTCCCTTCACAGTGCAGGGAGCTTAGGACAGAACTGCCATGACAAATGGCCCTTGCTAGACTCAGAACCAGAACTTAAATGTAATAAATGAGTGCCCCATGACTTTTATTAATTGTAATCTCATTTGTTTATTACAATTGCAGTAAATTTAAAGACTTCAGATATAAAAATGATGTTTAGGTGATGATACACCAATAAAACTGGGGATATAATGTACAGTTCTATCTTGTTCGGGTTTATTTCTCAGACTATTCATGGTTTCCTGCAGTTAATAATAGTAAATCCTTACTATGCAAAAATTTTTCCTAGTAAAATTCAGTATTAAATTCACTTGTCATATTCCATTCACTAATTTCATAAGTTTTTATACATTTGAATTTAAACTGAATTTATATATAAGGATGAAACTGCTTTGTTTGCTGTGAAAAATTTAATAATACGTGCCAAGATTTAGTGCTCATTGTAGTACCTAAGTTTTACCAGACTAACCAAAAAGTAGAGAACAGCAACTGATGAGGACAGAATTTAAATTTTCTTTAATTATTGGGTTCTCGACTTACCACAAACAATCAATTTCCACCTTGGCCCAGGTATCTTATGATATGGATGGATTCTGCGAGAGAAATCGGGATGTTCTTTTCATGGACTTGATTGAACTCATGCAGAGCAGTGATTTGTACGTAAGCAAAACTTGCTTCAAGCTAGGAATGCCGTGGTGGTTCGGAGGGATGCAGAGGGCCTGACTTCTCTGCTTTGCACCTGGTGACCTCCTTTGTGTAACAGTGCACATAACCCATGGCTGCAGCAGAGCAGCATCATTACCCTGACCTTCATTTCCTACGAATTAGACTAAGGGAGGCACTGCAGTGTCAGAACCAAATGCTGCAATGGCAGCCTTTGTTTTGGCCCCGAGCAAGGCCGTCAGTGCTCTGGCATCCTCTCAGAACAGGCACTGTTTTGACAAACAAAGTAATATTTTTTGTGATGTATTTTAATTAATTGATGCATATTTTTTAAGAAGTGTGCATTTCTTCAAGTCTTCTAGAAGTCTGGTGTCATGTCTTTGAATGCTCACTGAAATAGCAAGGGGGCTCTGTGAGGAGTGAGGCTCATGGAAAGTACTAATCTTAAAATAGATCTGATATAACTCAAGATTAATAGAAATAGCTATTTATATTCTGCTCAACTATCAACTTTTACAGCATATTCCTTGACATGCTTGCCTTGAATTGTCTTTCTATGCCAACCTTATTTTATTAATTTTTTCCTAGGCCTTTTATAAAGGCTCTGTTTCCTGAGAATCTTCAAGTGGACAAGAAGGGCCGTCCTACCACTGCAGGCAGCAAAATCAAAGTATGTCTCGTTTTGCAGTGTTGGTATGTGTATATGTGGTTGTGTTTGTGTATGAATAGCTAAATAAATTTTAAAAAGGGGGTTTTTTTGCTGTCCAGACGTTTCTAAAGAAAGATATTAGGAGTATCTTCATGGCAAAGTGATGCATTGTTTCAGCATTGTTAGAATTGTTCTGCCCAGCATCAGCGTTCATTAAATGCTGTGTTCAGCTGCATCCTACAGCAGTGAATTCTCCAAACCAGCAGCTGATGGTACTTGCATGTGCATAATGAATGAGCCACCTCCTCAGCCTCTTGATGTCCAAGTTAACTGCAGATAACTGGTCTCTTTACAGTGCAGAAATGCCTGATCCAACACCCACCCAGTCAACAGAAGTCTCTCCACTGACCACAGAGTGCCTTGCCTAAGGCAGCAAGTGCCACAAGGCCAGTTGGGAGACTGATTGCAGAATACACACTTAATTTACACCTGACTTTGCAAATCCGTATTTTACCAACCTCTTTCTCACATTTCACCCTGACAGGTTCACTTGATGCATTTGCTCCGTATTTTTGTATAGAAGCTCAGATGTATTATGTAGCTGGTGCCTTCTATTTACTGATCAGTTTTTTATGAGGTGCCTATTATCTCATGGCACTTCGGTTGTTGGAGAAAGACCAAAGGCAACTGGATCTAGCCAATGAAATCATCAGCAGAAGGTTGATAATTGTAGAATTCCCTCAGGATTTACCAAGTTAAGCTCATATCCTATTGTTTTCCTTTGTTTTACAGAAACAAGCCAATGACCTTGTTGGCACCCTGATGAAGTGCACACCCCACTACATCCGCTGCATCAAACCCAATGAAACAAAGAAGTCTCGAGACTGGGAGGAGAGCAGGTATGGATAAGCAGAGTGTGTGAGAAGAAACGGACCTAATGGTCAAAAGAAGCCATAAAAATTCATAATTTGTAATTGTACAGCCTACAAACAGAACTACGTTCTCGAAAACCGACCGAAATGAAATCTGGCATGACCTCTCCTAAACTTTGGAGATAAGTGGTGGTCAGTTGGTCTAAATCAGCACTTGGTGCATGCAGCTCTTGGCTTTCCTCCTGCCAGTTATGAATAATCAACATTTGCCTGAGTAACACAACCAGTATATTAAAGACACAGTTTTCCATGTAGAATTTGCACACCAAATGTATTGTGATCACTTCTAACTTTAGCTTTATGCTTTGAAAACAACTTCTGTTAAGAAGCTAAAAAACAATAAGATACCTGTATCTGCTTTTATGTATCAAACCTGCCAAAAAGTGTCTATAACCAACAGAAGGTTCCTGTTTTACTTCTTAAGTTCAGTTAGCCAACTCCTTAAAAAGAATTGACTGGAATGTCACATCAGGTGATTATAAAGACATTGAATAGATATCTAAATGATCAGTTCAGTTTATCACATCTGTTTTAAGGCATCTTTAGCTGCATGATACTTACAGCATCTTCCTCTTCTCCGGGAAAGATGCTGCTCTTTTTGCACTGGGGTAGGTGCTCAGTAGGGGGTGTAAACTATGTGGGGGCATAATGTAGGTAGCATTTATTACTATACACCAGGTAAAATTGCTGATAAAGCAAGTGGTTATTTTTATCAAGGTGAAACATCTTGCAAAGTCTGATAAAAAGCGTTCTTGGACAACCCCAGCAGAATTCCCTTCCTGCCTTTCCAGCAGATCAGCACAGTCACGTGCAGATGGAGAGCACTTAGAGAAGCCATTGGGGTTGCACTTCAAAGTCTCAGTGAGGGCTTGGCAGTAAATGCAGACCCTCTTTAGCTTTTCCACCCTGAAAATCCTCCTGTGCAGCACTTAATTTTCCACTGACACTGGGGACCAGAAGAGGAAACTAAGTGATCCTGGGAAAAGTATTTGTAAAACTTACAGTTAAAAATTGAGGGGCTTTTAAAATCAATCATTTGCATATGGGAAACAGGCCTGTCATTGTGGAAGGTGTTGCTAGGAAACCAGTGAAACAAATACAATCCTAGTGCTGAGAAAAGGACAGCTTTCAAGACCTTTAGGAGCAAAAACGGGCAAGATTTGTTCTTGTTTTCCTATAATGAGGATGGTGTGTTGTCAGTAGCTGCTGTATTTGCCAAGTGAACACCAAGGATTGTATACTATCAACCTCAGACAGAAATGGCAGTGCTGCTCATAATGGAAATCCTTCATCCCTGTTTAAAAATCCCAATATTCTCTCATTTCAACCTGTGATTGCCCATCTGTTGTACTAGGACTTCACTGGGGCACTTCGTGACAGATCTGAGGAAAAGAAATTTATATGCATGTGACAATGCAAAGTTAAGCTTAATATTGTTGTTCCTCAGTTTTACTGTGAAAAAGATTTGAGGGAAGTAAAAAACATAATTGAGTTTCTGTAATATTTTGCTGATTGGTTGATTTAAAGTTTTTTTTGTTTTGCTTTGTTTTCTTGTGTGGTCAACATAATGCTGCATCATACTCAGGCTGCCTTAGTGTGATGGGAGTAGCAATTTGCTTATTAGTAGCAGGTTACTAGACCGTGAAAATGTAACTGAAAAAGGAAAAAACCCTTTCACAGAGCCTGTCTTACTTCATGCTCACAGAAGCCACGGAACTCCACCTTTCTGCTGCTGTTGAATAACTCCAGAATACTTCGCACTGAAACATAGGCCTTGTGTAATATCTAAACCTTGTATAATACCTTAGTTATTCCAGAAATTGGGGTGTTCTTGAAATGTGTTTTTGTTCAGGTCCTGGCACAGCCACTTGGACTTGTATTCAAAACTGCTGCATTAGCTGAATTCCCAGACCCTGACCTGCTTGAGGTTGCTGCCTGGAGGGAGATTTTCAGTGTGCTTTTTCTCAGAAAGGAAAGGAAAAAAACAGAAAAATGTCTCAAATTCTCTGGTGCTGGACACTGATACTGGCAGGACAGTAAGAAAATGGGAGTAGTAGTGTTGCTCCAGTGCATTATTCCAGATGTGAACAGGAGGGAAAGCTATAAACAGGAAAATGTATTTTTTGTCCACCAACTTTGTACTGTACCAGAATTCTTGGAGTGGGTACAAAATATACTTTATTCCTTGAACACGGCAAGATTAGAATGTGTAACATTCTTTATTGTAAGCCAAAAGAGCAGTATCACTCATCATTTAGTAAAATACCTCTCAAAAGTGGTCTTTAAAAAGAAAGAATAACTGAAGGGATTTTGTCATTTGTAGCAAGGGATTTCAAAAGATTTTTCCCTTCATACTATGAGTCATTTGAAAAAAATGTCTCAACAAAAAAAAAATCAATGGGCAGTACATTTTATATTCAAATTTAACTTTTCAAAATAGCTAGAGAAATAACATTGAATTAACTGAGAGTGTTTCAGGATTTGAAAAATCTTCTGTAAAATCAGAGAAATAGTAAGCAAAACAAAATTTAATGGCTTCTTACAGGCTCACTTTTTAAAAATTATATGTAAACAGATGCTCTTTTATATACTGTTTGTTAAACTTGCAGGACTAAAATCTTAACAACTGTTACATTTCAGACTGAAAGCTAAAGCTTTTTTATACTTTGCCCTACAGAAGAACAACAACAGGGTGAAAAACTGACATTGCTCCTTTCAGCATGAGTTAGATGAGAAAATTAAGGAAATGCAAAGGAAATCAGCAACTGATCAAAATCAAATTACCAAGCATTTAGTAGACTAGCAGGATATGTAAGAAGAAACATAAAAACATAAATGTACCACGGGTCTAGAAGGAGAGAGAAGTGCAAAAGCTTTTTTGCTTTGCTGTTTTTCTGCTTTGCCATTTCATGGGCACATACTTGTTCCCTGGTTAGAACCTGATTGGAAGTGTTTGGTGTGGGACAACTCCGAAGGTGTTGGGATAATGCTGCTTCAGTTCCCATGCGCAGCAGAGTTCCTCCACAGCCATTAACACTTTCTGTGGGACCGTACCAGCTCAGCTTTTGTTTGTAATTTAAAATGTGCCATGGATGAGTCACCCTTTACTGGCTTCAGCCAGTCTTGGGCTTGTCCTTGAATCCTTCCTTTGCAGCATGGTAAAATTAGGAGGAATTCTAGCTTTTCGTCAGTATGCTGACCTGGCTTTCTTCTTCCTGATTCTTTGTGTAGTGGAAGTTTGGCATCTGGGGCTTTTTCCAGCCATCAGATTTGGTCTTTTCTCCATAACAACAAGGGGAAAAAAAGTTACTGTGTTGCTGTTTGAGCTATGTAAAGCATAGGAAAAACCTACAATAAGAGAACACAAAACAATTTCCCAGTCCCTTGGATACCAGCTGTGTAATTGTGTAGGTAATAGTTACTCGGCCTTTTATGGGTTTTATTATTACCTAAGAAATCTATACATAAATTATTTTGGAGATGGGAAGTTAAACTGGGAAAAAATGCTAAGGTAACCTTGCTATGTATATTTCAGTGCTGTAGTCTACCTGGAATGTCTTTCCTACCATGCAGTGTGCAGAGTCATGTGCAAAAATAGATTCATTTACCTGTGCATGAATTGTAGCAATCAGTAGTTAAACATGATTCATATGTTTAAGAATGCCTCAATCCACAAGTATGCTGAAGTAAAATGGATTTTAAGCGTTGCATTGTTTTTGTCCCCAGGGTGAAACATCAAGTGGAATACTTGGGTCTGAAAGAAAATATTCGAGTAAGAAGAGCTGGCTACGCCTACAGACGGGTTTTCAAGAAGTTTCTGCAGAGGTAGGTGACACTCGTTTAGAAGTATTGCTGTAAACAACAGCACAGTTGTTTACATGATGAGGAGGGAACCAAGAGGTTGCAAGTTCTGAAACCTTCTCACTGCCCACTCACCCCTTCCTCCACCTGTGCCTTGCTCAGTGATCTAGATTACACAGAGATTTGTAAGTGCTTTAAAGCCTGGCTTTGTGTTGTTGGAAGTACTTCCTTTTTTCTGTAAACTCGCCTAAGGCCTCAGTATTTGTAGTGCTATGAGAGGGTTCCTCAAAGTTCCAAAGAGTTAAAGGAACCATTGCAGTGCTGAAATCTGAGTGTCCAGCTGCAAGCCCTTGTCTAGAATGCTACTGCTCCAGCTCTCCCACGGCAGACAGAAGACAGGTAAAGAAATCCATGCCTGCCATTCAGCCGTGGTGGTGTAAAGAGTAACCTTAGCTTCCAGTGCTCGTTATCCTTCCACTGGGGCTCCACCAGCTGGGAATGGGTACAGCTCAAACCTCTGCAGCTGCTCACTGAATGAATGAAGGCAAGTCAGAGCTCTGTAAGGTCAGTCCTGTTCTCGGTGTCTTAGCACCAGCTGTTAACATGATTAACTACCTCCACTAGCTAATGAAATCCTCTTAAATAAGAGCAGTTCCAAGATTTATACAACATTCAGCTTCTGTTTTTCAGAAGCTGGAGACATACGGCTAATAAGTGCCCAAACAGGCTCTATGTGATAAATCAGCTTTTGTTGGAAGTCTTTGTATTGAATTTGAGAGTATAAAACAAAAACCCAATCAGTTTTTGCAAGGAGTGGAGTATAGTTAATTAGACAGCACAGAACAAAGCCATTAGTAATACTTCATGATAATACCAAGTATATTCTAATAATGTAGTAACATTCAGACCTAAGATCTCTGAAAGTATGGACTTAATTTTCATTATAGAACAAATTAAAATTCTTTTCTTCATGATCTTCAAGCCCAGACATATAAACATGAACATGCTACAGGCTATGGTACTTAACACAGACTGTTGCTGAGACAAATAACAGATTTATACTGTGTGTTAGATCTAGCCTGAGCACAGATTGTGAGGGCTGGGCAGGCCCTGAGAGCTCTGCACAAAGGAAAGCTACATGGTACTTCTGGATCCACAGGCAACTGAAACTCTTCTTTAGGGAATTCATCCTTTTGTTTCAGATTAATTAGCTTTGTTAAATTTAACATTTTGTTATGAGTAAAACTCTTCCTGCACCCTTTCCATTCACAGTTCCTAGCATCCAGAACAAGCTCTGTTCTGACCCCCTGAGTCAGTGTGAGTAAACGCGGGCTGAGGCATGGGATGGACAGGAAATGCATGCTTGTACACTTGTTTTCATTGGGCGTTCCTTGGCAGCTCCATGCAAGTGGAGATTGCTGGGCTGAATAGACTTTTATGTACAAAATTTACATTTGCATGCAAGAAGCCACAGTCACTGAAAAGGCCTGTGTGTTCCCAAGCACAGCCAATCTGAAAGCTGAGCTCCCACTCCCTGTTCAGCCATCAGACCTAACTGCTTACTGGGAGTTTGTAATACATAACTGGGGGCAGTCATGATTTGAAGTTGTTTCAGAAGCATGTTAAGAACACATTTAGTACTTGTGCTGAAATAATCTGCAAGATCAAATTACACAAGCTTGACAAACCTGGATTCATGGATAGTGACATGACTGGTTTCATGGGAAGCATGCACGAGGACACTGAAGTGCCATTGCTAAACAGCAGTGAACAGTGAGAGTTGTCATGTAATCAAACTGAAATGCTTAAAAAGTGCATGTTATGGAATAATCTGTTCCTTCTGCCTGTAGACTTGTCACACCAGGAAAATGTATGAAGTTAATGTGATGAAAAAGGAGAATTTCAAATCTGTTCTTACTTTGTACCCAAGATCTTTACTTATAATAAAAGGTCGTGAATCACGTTTTTTGCTGCGCCCTCCTTTACAGCTCAGGAGATGTAGGAGAGAATTTGTAGCATGCTGAAATGTCATGTCACAGTCTCTTGTGTGGAAGGCAGCAGCTTCAAACACCTTTATTCACCTCAGCTCCTTTACCTTCAGACTTGGTTAGACCCACCTGTACAGCTGCACTGCTGGCAGTACGTGCTGAGCCTGCAAAAGAGGCTGGTAAATAAATGAGCTGGGAGTTACTTTAACTTACAACTCCTTACTGGGTTGCATCTCTTTGTCCCATAATAGTGATAAATCACATAAATATGTAAGTGTACACACTGTCTATCTAAACAGAGATTGTGTGTAATATGCTGCTATATTTAAGGCGGTGTAAGAGCTACTTCATTACACCATCCAGCAGAGTACCTGAGCGTTTGGTAACTGAGAGATTTGAACATGAGGATGTCAGTGGTTTGAATCCTACTGAATTATTCAGAAATTACTCTCTTTTGATACACCTTCTGTTCAAAGGTGTTTGAGTTTTGGGATACATTTCTTTTTAACTGTTTGCTCTTTCTGTTTGTGTGGTATTGTTACTTAAATTGCATGACACTGTTTCTGCTTCTTGGCTGGACAACATTTTAGGTATGATGATAATAGGTAATCAATATTCCTCTAATTTAATGTGTTTTCCAACAATTCCTTGTGTGATTTTTGAGAACATTTTATTAGGAGTTGCCTAAATGATCTTAAGAACTTGGGAATTACAACAAACTGACCTCCATATGTGATCACTTTTCTCACGTGTTGAATAGTTTTACTAATAAGCATGATATAGTTTACATAACTTAAGTATGCCTAAGGCATTAAAAGGAAATTGTCAAGAGTAAAGAACTTAAGATTTTAGGGAGAAATTTGTCTCATATTTAGCTGTTCTCCAGTCTTGTTGTCAAAGGAGCCTAAATAGCTGCTGCCAGAGAAGTTGCTTACCCATAGACACAGGGGCAGCTGAAGCCCAGCAGTGCTCCTTTGGTGGGCAGTGGAACAAGGCAGCTTTGTAACTCCAGCCTGGCAGTTCCAAAAGCCCAAGTGAAACCTGGAACAATGGACAGTTCAAAAAGGGACTGCAACCTGGCTTTCACTTAATTCTCCAGGCTTATAGATGACACTATGAGAGAGAAGGCTGAGTGTTTCTTTCTGTCCAAGACAGGTGTTAGAACACTTCCTGCTCCTTCCGGGCTCTTTGTGGGGTTAGTTCCCAGCGTGCCCTCAAAGTAGCACCAACATCAGTGTTGCTTCCTTCTTGCAGTAGAAGCCAAGCCAGAGGCTTCCTGGGATAGAGCCAGGAATGGCTCCTTGCTAAATGCAGCCCAGCTGTTGAACGGGTGGGTTTGAGCACAAGCTGTCACTTGCTCAGAGACAGAAAAGACCTCTGTAAGAATAAGACAGACTGAGAAAGCTTGAGTGAGAAATTGGACGTGTGCTTGAGAATCAGTTTAGAGTACCAAGGATCTAGGTACTCAAATCTGGACCATAGGTCATTGCTGGTGAATAACCTCGCCCTGGACTTCAGCAGATTCCAGCAGAACTTTCTACAATTAACTGCTGCAGTTACCAGGTAGCATCTGGAAGTGGGAGACTCTGGGGAAGTGTTGTCCTTGTCAGTTGTTTGGTCTCACTAAACAAGAACCATCTTAATACTGTGCATCTTCACACACACCAAGCTCTGAGTCCTGCTGCCATGGCCAACCTCCGCCAGGGTAATGCTGGCCAAGACTCAGCAGTGTTCTGCTGCTGCTGTTTGACCCCAGGTTTTAATCTCTTCTCCTTGGTGGTTAAGGTATGCCATTCTGACCAAAGCAACCTGGCCCTCATGGAAAGGAGAAGAGAAACAAGGAGTCCTCCACCTGCTTCAGTCAGTCAACATGGATCCTGACCAGTACCAGCTCGGGAGGTCCAAAGTCTTCATCAAAGCTCCAGAGTCTGTAAGTGTGCCAGAACACATTCCGTTAAATATGCAACTGTTTGCTGAAATTAAAGTCCTGCCCACTCAGAAGTTGAGCATGACACCTGCTAAGGTGGGGGAAGTGGAAAAATCTAAGACAAGCTGGGCACGTCTGTCATAGAGGCTGTGTAAAGAGCACACTGCACCAGGCCACTGCAGGGTTTTGGCACTTAATACAAAGAGAATTAAATGCATCAAGAAGAGGAAAAAGGGGTTATGAAGATGCTTTGGTATCAAGAACATTGGTCCTCTTCTCGTAACAAATACTACTGATGAAGGTAGAATAGTCCCCAGGGATGGTAAGGATCTGTTACACAGCATGGAGTAAATCAGTGCTCCAGAACTGCAACTTGAAATCCCAAAGAGAATGTTAAGGAGGCATCACAAGGCTGGTTTTATCCTGTAGTTACTAAACCGTGCAAAATCTGTTGGAAAGAAGTTTTCTTACTTTGCTATTCAGGAAAGATGTTAGGAAAATCTGTGCTCTCCTCACCCTCATGTATTCCTGATGCATCAGAAGCAGTGGGGCTTAGTTTGTGTAGTACGTCGTGCAGTTGAGCAGTGATTTCTTGGTGCTTTATCTGAAGTTATATGCTAAAATAAAAGCTGAACACTTCCATGGCTATCATTTGCTGTTCCAAGAACATGCAGTTTTCTCTGTAGAACAATAGTAATTCAGGCAATGACACTGCTGCGTCCAATCACATGGGAAGATACTTGTTAAAGGAAAAAAGGGAATGCTTCTCCAAGTCATAATAGAAGTTTTGTTGTTTTTGCAATAAATAGAGTAAGATACTGCTCAGGAATAATGGGATTTACATTCCTGCCTACATCTGAGAGACATGTTTATACACTACAGCATAGAGTGCTCGAGATGTTGGGTATTACACTACTTCAGGTACATATTGGCAGAGCAGGAAACCAATATGGGATTGATCCCACTTGGTCATTGCAACAACGGCCAGCCAGTCCTGAGGGAGTCTGAGCTTCTCCTGCTTCCTCTGGAGCACAGCTGTGATTTCTTTCTGGAGATTATTGGGAGTTTTGTGGTAAGCACCTGTTGTGGTTAATCAGATAAAAATCCTTGATTTGCTTGTGAGTGTAAGGGGAGGCTTTATAATACGTATTTTAGGAAAGCGTTTGTGAGTATTATTTCTGTTTATTTCTGTAGGCTAAGAACTGTATTTTAGCTCAGTGATATAGTTGAACTTCCTTAACAGTGACCTTCAGCTACAGATGATAGATTATTTTGCAATTAGCATTATTGTTAGAGAAATAAATGGTGAGTGTTCAGGAGAGACAGCATCAATATTGTCACTGTAACCTGAATTGCACCAGGGGTTGGTTGTGCCCCTGCTGCAGCTGAGGATGTTTTTGCACCAGGAGCTCTCGTGCCTGTGCTGAAACCGCAGCCAGTGCTTGTGTTTGGGAAGAGATTTTTAATTTTTTTAAAATAAGTTTGCTGTAGATGGAGAATTGCCAGCTGTGAAATAAGGTTTTGTGGGTGGCAGAAAGGAGGCTTCATTATTTACATTTCCATCACACACCTGAATAAATAACTCTGTACAGGAGCAAGTGATCCAAGCACCAGATCCATTTTCCTTTTTAGATCAATGTATGAGCAACAATATTTTTCTAGATTTGCATGGTTTAGAGCAGCAAAGTAAAAAAAAAAAAAGAAAAATTCTAAGGCCCAGGTTTGCTTCTCCATATATCTGTTTGTACTAATTTTATCTCTTGAAAGCTAGGAGAAAACTTCTGTGAATATTTTATCACAAAACGGAGGGAAATAATAAGCAACAGTCATGTCAGTGAACTGAGTGAATGCTGCAATTTAGCCAAATGCTTGTGCTCCTGATAAGACAAAAACCCCATTTAACTGAACTATATAAAAGGCTATAGTGAAAGTTCTGCATCCTGCAAAAATTACAAAGTTGTTCTAATGCATTAAATACACATATATTTAGTAGGACCTGGGAAATTTTCAAAGAAGGGGATGCAACTTCCATTCCTGTTTTAATAAAACAGTATTTTCTCTTGATTTCTGACATTTTAGACCCAAAAATCTTACTATGACATACTTCTGAATTATAAAGTCATAGTTGCAAGTCCTGCAGCCAGCTGACAACCTTCAGTGGTGAGAGAGTGGAGCCAGGGGACACAAGGGTGTGAAACTTAGCCAGGGAATAAAGTTGCTTGTGAACAGTGAGTTACGTTACACATTGCACAGATCCCCACAGACATGGTAACATTCTGACTAGAGGAGCAGGCATTTCGGAGAATGTATGGATGGAGGCTGAAGAAATGGCCAGTGAAGAACCTCGAGTTGCACCAGTAGAATATTTCAGGGAGAATCCACATCCCTCATCATGGGGGATGGAACTTAATTGGTAGGCTGGTAAGAGCCGCAGCCACTCAAGCATCGGAGGTTTCTTCCAGAAAAGGTTACCTTAACATTCCAATCTCACATCCCACAGGGGTGCATGAGGCACCAGCTTGGATCTAGAGTGAAATGCACTGGAGAGTTGTTGAAAGTACAATACAGCTTTTTCTTGAACTTTGCATGTAACATGTTTGACCCATCCCACTGTCTCTTACAGCTGTTCCTGTTAGAAGAGATGAGAGAGAGGAAGTATGATGGGTATGCCAGGGCCATCCAGAAGGCCTGGAGGAAGTACATAGCCAGGAAAAAATATGTGCAGATGAGAGAAGAAGGTAGGTCCTGGCTTCTGCTGGCAGGGACTTCACACACACACACATGGTTCCAGGAACAGCAGGAAGAACACAAAGAGGAAGGAAATCTCTCCCTCTCTGTAGGCAGAAGTTGCATTGCAGGTTACTGTCTCGGAATGATTGCACCTTGTTGGACCCCTGAGGTACCACTGATGAGGTTGACTGCTCTGCATGCACAGATCTCTTGGACTGCCCAGTGTTTTGCTCTCAAATCAAAGCCAGACTGAGTAGGACAGACAGCAAAGATGCTGCACGGGAGGCAAAAAAAAAAACGTCCCACAGTTATGCAGAATCTGAATAATCTGTAGGTGATAAAATCAATCCAGTGACCCTACTGGGACTTAGTTGTGTGACCTGAGCTGTGTGAATGAACACATTGGGTTTGGAAAGGTTAATCTTTAGTTTCCAGCAATGAGTGAGAAATTTCTGGGTTCCAGAAGTGCTCCCAATTAACCAGAACTACTGAGCTTGCCATCACTGTATTTCATTAGGAATGGATTTAATGATCACATATATCCTTATCTGAAGGAATAGTAGCAGTGCTTCACTGTTTTTTCCGTATTAGAAGCAATTGGGTTATCATTTCCCAAGAAATCCTGTGTGAAACAGCTCTTGGAGAGCACGAGTTTAGGAAATGTAGTAGATGCTATTAATCAGTGTTTATCTTTGGTATTGAAGCATCAGATCTGTTGCTGAACAAGAAAGAGAGAAGACGGAACAGCATCAACAGGAATTTTGTGGGAGATTACATAGGCATGGAGGACCATCCCGAGCTGCGGCAGTTTGTGGGCAAACGGGAGAAGATCGATTTTGCAGACACTGTAACTAAATACGACAGACGGTTTAAGGTGGGTGGAACAGCAACATCCCCTGAAGATGAGTTTTGCTGGGAGTCAGAGTTGTGTTCACCATCCTGTCAGAGAAACTGCCCAGGTCAGGGTCACACCACGCAGGACACAGCTGTGTATTTTCTATGTTGTGTTTCAGAGCGTGAAGCGAGACCTCGTCCTCACTCCCAAGTGCATTTACCTGATCGGGCGTGAAAAGATAAAGCAGGGCCCAGAGAAAGGCCAGGTGAAGGAAGTCCTGAAGCGAAGGATGGAAGTGGAGAGAATTCTTTCTGTTTCTTTAAGGTCAGTCTCTGGAATATATTTTTCCAATGACAGAGCAGTTTGTGTAGGACGGGGAAAATAAGCTGATGAAGTGGGAATTAAAAGCTTGCTTTCTGCATTTGCTTGCTTTGGATTTCTGACTTGCTTCAGTAACCTTCAAATTTCCAATTGTTTTCTAATCACAAAAGCTGCCATTATTGAAGAGAAGGATTATAATTGTAACGGTAATAGTACAAGGTTTTTTGCTAACAGTAATTACTGTAAAATGACTTAAGTAGTATTCCTGTCTCTCAAAAGGGGTTGTTTCAGATATTCCATTATCAACTCCTGAAAAAAACCAAACCTGTTCTCAGAAAGCAAGGCTCTGTAGTTAATGCTGCTTGGACTTCATGCTTTTAAAAATTAACCATGAGTACCCTGGAAATGCCATTATAATGCTGGCTGTATTTGCTGATGACATTTTAAACTGGATGGTATATGCTCTTGATTTCCTTGCAGCACCATGCAGGATGACGTTTTCATTCTACATGAACAAGAATACGACAGTTTGCTTGAATCAGTCTTCAAAACAGAGTTTTTAAGCCTCTTATCTAAACGATACGAAGAGAAAACACAAAGAAAACTACCTCTGAAATTTAGCAATACGTGAGTTATGGCCTTTTTCAATGGGCTTTTAGGGATAAATGTTTTGTTCTTGCTGCCAAGGCAAATGAGTGAGTGCAAGTTGTACTTTATTAACAGTAACAGGAGGTAGCACAGTGTAAAACCCTGTATGTGCAAGGAGACCAGACTTTGTGCTTGCCATGTCAGAGTAACAGGTTAGGATTTACCAGGGCCGCTTGTCCCTTCCCACTGTGTGTGCATGGAGAGCTGCCTTGGTTCTCCTGCCCGTGGCACCAGGCCCAGGGCTCTGCAGCTCTGCCACGGAGCAGCTGTGCCAGCAGAGCCCGGGGCAGGGCCCTGCACAGCCACTGCACAGCTGCTGCTGGCTCCTGGCAGCAGCAGGGAGCATCCCCCTCCTGCTCCTTCACCCTCACCGAGGAGCACAGACATCTCAATGAAGAGTTTGAAAGAATTCTGAGCACATAATGTAACAGTCTGAAATGCTGAAGTGTGTTGTGGGTGCAGGGGACTGCAGGGTGAAAGAATAATTCTAAAGAGGCCTCACTTAAGTAAATGATATTGGGAACATTTTTTAGAAACAAGCCTGAAAACCTAGAGCATGTCTGATGTGCATTTTGGCTGTGAGGACATCCTGGAAACAATCCCAGCAAACATGTGCTTTTGTTAATACTTCCACCCATTAAGGAGATCAGCAACAGCAGGCCTTGGATTTGTATGTTTATTTTATTGCCTTCAAAAAGGTGGAGGAATTATGAAAGGCAACGGGAGATCACTATTTTTGTTTGGAAAGGGTACAGAAGGAGAATGGAGTGTGGAAGTGTGGAACATTACATGTCCATTACTGTAGCACTCCTGTGCACTGGGAATGCAAAGCCAGGTCCAGGAGTAAATGTCATGTATTACACTTCAGGGGTCTTGCCCAAACCCATATCTGAGTACAGTTCAGAGCAGATGGATAGTGTGAAAGTGCTGGGAATGTCCTTGTGTGTGTGTGTGCAGGCATGGGAAGGACTGTGAAATGAGAAGGGTGAGGTGTGAGCAGAGCCGTTGCCCTGCAGCACAGCACAGGGCAGTGCACAGCACCCACACCTCGGTGTGTGCAGGGCAAGCTCCACAGACAGAGCCTCGAGCAGCGCCGGCAGAGGCAGTGCAGAGGCGCCGGTGGCTGAGGGCTCACACATCTCTTACTTGGACCACTGCACATTCTTCTTCAAAGCTCACTGTCCTCTCCAGGGCATCTTAAACTTCCTTTGAGAAGCTGTACCAGGAAAATTAAAATGTCAGTTAAGAAGAACATTTTTTTAAAAAAGCCTGGAAAAAAGATTTAATTAGGTGGTTATGTCAGCTGAGTCACTCATGGAATGCAGATTCTCAGTGTAAGCTTTTAATTTTGTATTTCTAAGTTATCTACTGCCAAGCAATACCGCCTTGATTTGATGTAGGAATTCTGGTTTTTTTTCATTCGTGTGTTCACACACTTCTGTCAGACTTGAAGTGAAGCTGAAGAAGGAGAGCTGGGGGCCCTGGAGCAGTGCTGGTTCTCGACAAGTGCAGTTTATGCAAGGCCAAGGAGATGTAGCCATTCTCAAACCAAGTAATAAAGTGCTGCAGATCAGCATTGGACCAGGGCTACCAAAGAATTCCCGTAAGTATGAATTTCCTGTAGAAATCAGGGAATGGTTTATAAATTCAGAGAATGGTGGACTTTTTCTATCTGTGCTTGGCTCTAGCCTCACTGTGTTCTTTACTAATTTCTCTGTAACACTTACACAAAGATCCTAAGGATACAGCAGAATTCCTTGCTGCTCTACAGCTGTCAGTGTTCTGGGCCTTGTTTACTGTAGTTGCAAGAAGGCTTTGCTTTATAACCTGAGGTTGAACTGGATCACAAAAGGGACAATATCCCAAAGTCATCCTGTTTGCACCTAATGCTTTAGAACAGCCTGGCCAAGTCTGCAGGAGTCAAATTCCTTATTCCGGAAGATCAGCTCTTTCTGATCACAGAACAGGGGTCTGGCTGCCAGCAGGACTTACCTAATTAATGTAATTTTGAAGAGGTAACAGAATGCTGCTGGTTTCTTCTAGGTCCTACTAGACGGAACCTTACCCAAAGCAGAGGGTATTCCAGCAGGTCTCAAAATCAGACTTACCCTATGAGAGCTGCACCACCTCCTCCGGGTAAGTTCTCTCAGCTTGGGAAAAACAGAGTTCCAAGTGGAGGCTTTTGTTTTTCTCTTGTCATCTGGTAATTTTTACCCATTAAAAAATTCATGGTAACAGTTTAAATTTCTCTTACAAGATCCTGCCTGGAAAGCATCTATTTGTAGGCATTTTATGAAGTGTCTTGCTGGATATTCCCCCAGAGCTGTCCAACTTGTTGTGGATGGTGACTTGTTCAGACACGTGGTAAAAGCCACGGAATGTAAACTGACCCTGTAGCCTTCTCCCCTGTGAAGGGTAGGAGCTCTGTGCTTACCAAGCCATAGACAAAGCTTTGCAGTGAAACTGCTTTCAGTGCCAGCACGGCACAGAATGCAATTTGTGTCTCATTGTCCTGCCCTGTCAGACATGTTACAACTCCTGTGTGCCCGAGTGCTGAGACACAGCAGCTGTGCCAGTGAACAGCTCTTTCTGCAGGGGACTGATGTCATTAGGGTGTTCCACTTCTGCCCTGGGCAGATATGATCAATTTTGCTTGTGAACTCAGAGGGGAGAACAATATTCCATTGACCCAACATTTCCCAAGAGGTTTTTTTTTTGACTTATACTCCCAGAGTACTTTCTTTTTAACAAAGAAAGCTTTCAGTCAGCTGCTGTTTACTGAGAAGCACAATGCTAATGGTGGAAGTTGGGGGTGTGACCGGTCTCGGTCACCAAATTAAACAGACAATTCCAAATCCTCACAGCCCTATGAGTCAAACTAAGGCCTGTGTGATGTGCCAGAACTGTAGTGAAGTGGGAAATACTGTAAGGAACTGACCTCTTGGGAAACAGACATAGTGAGTATTTGTACAGCATCAGCTAAAGCAGGGACAGTCTGGTTTGTATTTTCAAAAACTGTTTCAGCAGTTTTATAGGTAGGAGAGTGTCACTGCTGAAGTTAAGTGCTGTGTTGACCCTCAGGCTTTGGGGTACATTTAAAAGGTGAGTGGAAGGCTTTCCTACAGACCTCTCTGTAGGTTACAGTAACAAGGCTTTTGGTTTATTTGGTTGTTCTTTGAATGTTAAGTAAAGTAGCCACTCACAGCTGGAAAAACAAAAGTGTAGACAGGTGTTACAAGAGTTCCAGTTAAACTGTCCAGACTTTTAAGGAGTTTGAAGCCTTGTCATGATTTGGGCACATTCCTCCTTGAAAGTCCCAAACAATTTATCTGAGTTCTGCTGTTTTCACATCTTGCTTTGAAATCAGTGGTGCAGTAGCTGAACAGAGTGCTCTGTACATGTTCAGAATAACCCAAACCTTTATCACCTTAATGTATGTGCCGTGCTGGCTTGGGTTGCAGAGTGGGCTTTATGTAGGAGTTTCTGACCCTTAAGTTCAGCCACAGTGTCCAGAGAGTATCAGAAGCAAAGACCAGCTGTTGAATGCAGTAGGGTTTTCCCAGATGCTGTAATTATGAATTCTCCTCTGCACAGCTGTTCTCTCTGCTGATGTTTAGCAGGCATAATCACAATGGCAAAGCAGAGGGTCACCCCTGTCATTAAGGAAATGGATTTTTAATAGAAGCAAAGCTCTTCTTTTGCTCTGTAGGGGTTTTTGGAATGTAAAGCATGCAGACTTGAGCTCTTTAGGCCCTGATACCTCAAGTAGATCAGACACGGGTGGGTTTGCTTTAAATTCAAGTTAGAGGCATAATTATTTATTTAAAGGCATGTACCCATGTCACTCCTAGAAAATTCAGACTCCTTTTCAACTATCAAAATAGCATCAAGGCTTTTTTTAAAAACAAAACAATAAAAAAGCCCAAACAACCCCCCCCATGCTTGTCAAAATAGACAAGTATTTATAGTGACTTAATAAAAACAGTCAAATTCTTTGACTATGTGGTAGACTGAGTTTGAACTTCAAAAGAAAAAGAAGCAATTCTGGCTAGCGTTGAATTAACCCTTAGCTGGATAAAATGTTGTGCAGTGTTTTAGAGGTGTGGTGGTACCCTGTTAGCTAAACTGGAACTCAGCAGAGAGCTAACCCTTGTGCTCGCTTGGAACATTCAGGGCACACATCTTAAACCTGAGCACGAGTCCAGGCAGTTGTGAACCCAAAACAGATTGTCAGCAGACCAGAAACTGAGTATATATCATCATTTCAACATGGTTTTGTTTTGGGGTTCCTTGGTAGGTGGGGCTCTCTGACAGCTGTGTCTGACAGCTAAGCCATCAATCAGCACAAGCAAAAGGTTACCTTCACTGAGCTGGAGTTAGGATTGCATGCACTCACACTTTATTTACTTCTAGGTCAGCAGCAAAATGGAGTAATAAATCCCCCCCAGGCTGCAGCCCACCCCCAGATCCCAGGAAGTCAGTGGGCCAATCAGAAGAACCTGTACACAAGTATGACACGACCAGCTTTACCTCGGCAAATGTCAGGAGGATCAGGCAAGATTTCACAGCAACCAGAAAGCTTGGATTTCTTGAAAGTACCTGACCAAGGAGCAGCTGGGTAAGATTTTACATTAAATCTGATAAAAAGATGTCCATTTTTGCAAATAGGTTCATACATTCAAAGTGTTCATGACTGATACACTCTGTACATCAATCACCAGGTTGTGCTATTGAGCTGCACTCTCAGGTATCATCCATTTCATCAGATTCCAAAACACATACTCCATCCTAGACCCCTAGGAATAAAGGTGAAGCAGTACTAGTTTAGTATCTTAAATTTGAATGTTGAAGGCCTTAAAAAATCTTAAGGTTTTTCAGTGACCCAGCAGTTTCTACTTTAACTCAGCCCTTACTCTGCTCTCTTGTAGAACATTAAGAACATTAGTGGAGCTTCACTGTAGTGGGAATCTTGAGTGTCACTTAATTGTCAAAGACTGCTGCCTATTCAGCAGTGCTAGGAAAAAAAAAGCATTTGGTTTAGAAGCAGCAGTTTGCTGATGACTCCCATGATCTGCATGAATGGGGGTTCTTGGAGGCAGCAGAAGTATATTTACTTTTAACCATATCAAGAGCACCTTTTTGTACAAACAGCCCTGTCTCAGCTGTCAGCAGACAAGCTCCTTAGCAGGGGTTCTGCACTAAATTAGCCTGTTGGCCTAAGCATTCTTTTGTTGTGTGATCCAACAGGCTGATTTGATATATTAGTTACAATGTTAGTGAGCATTAGACACCTCACAGAAAACAAATAATACCATAAATGTGCACAATAAATAGATTCTGAGAATCAAAAGTGCACAGGGCTCCTAAGGAGGGGCTTTCGAGTTCCTAAACACGAGGCCCTCAAGCAAGGTCAGGCATCTACAGAGGTCCTTTCAGTTGTACTGATGGCTGTCATTTTACCCCACTGTGCCCAGTGGCAGCCGTAAGGTATTTCAGGCATATTTAGAGCCTTTTTCTTTTTAAGATTAATCTTCAAATGAGAAAGAAATCAGAACGAAGTGGCCACTCCTACTTACTCTACCACTTTCAAACCCATCAGCACATGCTAACACTTTCAGGCACATTTCCATCTTGTAAAAACAATAACCTCCATGTCTTTAGGTGGTGAAATGTTCTTGTCACATATTAGCTTCTTCTGTTAAACACTAACATTAGACTTTGTCTTGAGACTACAGTTCCTTTAACAACAAAACCACGTAAGTCATAGGATAAAGCCGAAATCAAACATCCCAGGTGTTCTTCAGCAGTAACAAACCAAAGGAAGCACTCTCAGAAAAGTGACATTCCCACAGCTGTCCTCCTGAGCTTTATGAGCTCCTTTATTTAGTGCACTGAAAAGAAACAACACAGCCATAGTCAGTAGTGGATTTCAGGTGAACATTTCTCTACCTGTTCCTTTTCAAAAGCTGCGAGGTAGAAGAGGTGTGAATTTAGTGTTTCCAAACCATAGCCATATAGAAGTAGATACAATTTTTTAAGGATTAGAATTAGGTTTATTTTTAGCCAAGCTACTAAGAAGGATACAGTGGTACTAACAATCCAGTACAAGACCAAGATTAAAATCACCAGGTTCCCTTCCAGCAGCAAAACATCTCATTTAAGATACTCTAGTTCTGCCATGGCTGCACAAAAGCTGAGCTATTTTCCAAGACTTGTGCTGAATTCCTTAGTTTTCATATGTAGTTCTAGGTTTCACATCTCCTATCCTGAGCAAAGGCAGTAGATGCTGAAGAACAGCAGAAAATCTCTCCCCTCATAGATACATTGAGAACTGAAGTGCTGTTATAACCCATACTTCAGCTCTTATTTTCTGGTGCAGTTCATTACCAAGTTAGAATTAGAGGTTTATTGACAAAATTAAGCCTAGGACTTTGTGTAAATAACTGTAACCCTGTTCTGCAAAAGCTGTGTAATGTTCCCATGGCATTACATGACATCATCACAGTTCGTTCTCCTCCACATCATTACATTTTTAGTCATTCAGCACCTGTATTATTAAGTTTAAACTGACATACTGAGTCTAATACCTGTTCTCTCTTCCAGCCTTTATTATCTGATGAGCTGGCAAAATGCATTTCTTCCCTCTTTCCCCTTCCTAATCTTTGGAGTGGTCACAGCTGTGACAGTTTGTGCAGCATCTCCCCTGCTGCTTCAGAGTTGGCTATAACAGAACAAGTCCATAGATGGCCCTGGAATCTGAGGCAACTTAAAAGAGATGCAAGTCTCTGTAACAGCTTAGTCACAAGAATGGTAAAGTAGCAAGCCTGTGAGCTGGAACTTTGTTTTTGATACTGAAAACTAAATCACTGGTGACATTGGGGCAAGGGGAGACACAGCCTAAGCTGTGTAGATACCAAAATATGCATGAACCGCATGTGCACATTTGCTTCCATTTCAGCCTGGGCACTAAATGTCTTTATTTGAACCGCTGGGAAGTCCTTACTCATCCATTTCCATAGGAAAGAAATGGCAACTCTGTCCCTTTCACAGGGAGGTCTCACACTGCTAATTTTAATTGTTGTGACATCCAAGAAAATCCTTTTTCCCTTGTTCTGTGATGTTCTCCAAAATGAATTCTTTACGACAGAGGGGTTTGCTAAAGCTCAGGTTTGAGTCACAAGCTGCAAAGCCCACGAGCCCTTGCTGTCGGTCAGTGTCCGCAGGCAGACCTCGAGCCGCCCGCCGCCGGCCGGAGGAAGGCCCAAGCCGCAGCCCAAGCCCAAGCCGCAGGTGCCGCAGTGCCGGGCGCTCTACGCCTACGACGCGCAGGACACGGACGAGCTCAGCTTCAACGCCAACGACGTCATCGACATCATCAAGGAAGGTACGGACACACAGGGGCGGGGACTGAGCGCTGGTCTTGAAGGTACATTACCCCAGGGAGTTAGGACAGGACTTCTCAAGCCACCCCAATTCATCTTCTCTTGTTAGGCTTGCAAATTTCCATGATGGCTCAGGGGGCAGAGAAGCCTCCACCCGAGTCCAGCCTCTTCACTCAAGAGCAAGGTCAGAGACAGCCCAAGGACCTGTGTCCCTGGGTCCAGTAGAGCTGTACGTGTAGTGAGACAGTAAAGCGGGCACTGGCTCTAGAGGAGAATTAGCCCAAGCCACTGCTGTAGCACAAGAAGCAAAAAGTAGTTAACCAATTCCAGCTCTGGGTCTCCAAAACACCCTCCCCAAGGCAAAATGGTGTGGCCAAAAGATGAACACTCTACATCCTATCCCCTCATTCCTTCCCAAGAAAGCTCTCACTAGTGGCACAGCGTCACAGGGTTGCCCCAAGTACCCAGAAGGGCTTCCAGCACTCACTCCTTACCTTGCTGTCCGTGTTACAGATCCTTCTGGCTGGTGGACGGGAAGACTACGAGGGAAACAAGGTCTGTTTCCCAACAATTATGTCACCAAGATTTAAAAGACTGCCATAGAATAATTGGCATGAAGGTACCAGTGGTTGAAGATGTTTTCCCTTGCCTTCAGGACATTGCTGTTCCTAGATCTGCCCTTCTCAGCAGTATTTTCACCAGTAACTTGTGTATGAGCAGGAAGAGTTACCCACAGTACAGACTTTGATCTTTGTCTCAGCACCATACAGCAATGAACTGACCAATTATTTATTATATTTAAAACCTGGTTTAAACACTTGCTAAGTGAAGAATGCTCAAACCTACCATCTTCCTGAAAGAGGTGATTTACAGTCTGGGACCAGGGACTTCGAAAGGGGTGTATTTAATAAGTGCCTTCAGCTGAGTATCAGTAACCTTTTTAATTATCTACTGAAGATAATGTTAAATGCACATTTCCTCTAATGCAGATCATTCTGGGGAACATGTAATAAGTATGCTGCTACATGTCAAAAAGATTTAGGCTCATTTGGGATATTACCATCTAAAAAACTACTGTGATGGTCTATTTAAGTAATTCTGTACAGAGATGTAATGGAACTGGTTTGTGTTTGCAGGTGTGTTTAGGGACTCCAACAGGCACTGTAAGAATTTAAAACAGAAAACCACATAGTACTGTATGCTAAACAATGTTGCCTTCTTCAAGATTTATATTATAATATGGCTGGCCCATGTTGGATTTATGTTTAATACTCTACCTGTTATAGGAAGTGTCTTTATGCAGAGCTGTACATTTATAGAAATAGTTATATACTGTATATAAAAACTGGTTATGATAGAAACATGTATAAATGTATAATGTAGTAGTTCACTGTTCTTAGGAAGTGCTAGAATTTTTATGCCAGGTACTTAGAGATATGCACTACTCCTCCTTTTAAATAGCAAAAGCACAGGTGTCACTGCCCAAGTCTGATTGCTTCCCCCAGCAGAGTGGCTGCTGCTTGCCCTGCAGTTCTGAGAATTCCTGGTTTGCCTTTTGAACCTCCATAAAATAAAACACAGGAAGATCAAAAGGTTTGTCCTCTGTGCAGTTTGTTTTCACATATACAAACAGATCCCTTCACAACAATGGCTTCAGGATTTTACTGCACTGACTTCTAAAGAAAAAACCCCTTTCTTCACTCCAAACCAAATTATTTTCCCTATCTCCAGCTGAAGTCCTGTGCATTTCATTCTCTCCTGTTAAGAACAGTTAAAAAGCCTTGCATATGTTGGTATTAAAAAGCTGCATAAGCTTTAAGATACAGCTAAAAATCTTGAATCCCTCCCTCCTAAACCATTGCCTAAGTCTAACTTAGGTACACGAACTCCATCTTCTGTAGAAGCTGTGTCTGGGAGCCAGGAATGAGGACCTCACTCCAAGGCAGGAATTATAACCACACAAGGGATGAGGCACATTTTTCAGAAGATCATTTGCAGCAAGTGCTAGGCTTACTTATCACAGGGGAAAGAAAAATCTCCTGCTTGAGGAGCTAAAACCCAGGAACTTCAACATCCTTCCCCCACAGGAGCACTGAGGTCTAGGTCAGTTCTGTAGCAGCAGGTTCTTGTCTTTTACATCAGAGCCAGCACACTCATGAAGAGGAGATGCTGGAACAGTCATAGAATAGCTTGGTGTGGAAGGGAGGTACTGAGTTGAGTGTAACCTGGAGACTACCAAAAGGTCTGTAATTTAACACTATTGATATGGGACTGATTTAACAAATAGACCTACCTGAGGTATTTAGGTAGAAAAGTTGCATTACTTACAGGCTTGTATTCCCTGAGCATACAGATACTGACAGATTGGAAACAAAGACAAAAGCAAGCAAAATATCAAGGAAGTGGCAAGGAAGAACTGCCTTATGGTGGGTTTGACTCTATAATCCCAGGTACAGAGGTTTACTGGAGAAGCAGGGAAAGGGAAAAAGATGTAGGCAAGTGAACAGCTAATGAAAAACTAAGGGGGTTCTTTTCAGGAAGTGGAGAAAGTTTCAGGAGCTGAACTGCTTTCAAAAAGTCTCATCCCTACAGTTCCACACCTGTAATTCCCTGCACAGTTGTTAGCATTACAGGAGACTTCCAGTTTTTCTACCTTAGTTCCCATTGTTTAAGCGCACAGAGAAACACAAAGATTTACAAGGTTAATACCTGTTAAAGTTAGCCTGCTTTCCCCACACTTGAAGGCAACAAACTACAAGAAAATCAATAAATTCCAGTACACTTTCTTGAAACAAGGCACTGAAATAAAGTACATATTTAGTGTTCTTTAAGGTACAACAGAAAAGATGCACTGTCTGCCTGCTCTTTATGTTGAGTGAAAATAAGTTAATAAATATAATGCAATGTATAAAGCTTGGAGATTCTCTTTGGAAACAACCACAGAGAATAAATCAAGCCCATTTAACTGCAAGTTGTAACAATCACCTATTTAGTCAAATGTCCCACTTGGACATTAGATTGCAAACACGTAGGTTGTACCTTAAAGAGTCACAGTCACGATATTAAAAGAAAGGAGTTTTATTTTTAGATAGAAAGCTGTGTTACAAAGCAAATTTAAAACATCACCTTCTGCGTGAGTCAGAAGTGTCTGCGGGAGGCTGGAATGCTATGTACAAAAGCAGTGGACAGACAAAGTGCACACCCCATCAGGCCCTGCTGCCCAGGGCTTCACAGGAGTGATGCAGCCAGATCCCTGATGATCTCACTGTTCAGCTGAGGGATGGTGCTGATGGTCAGTAGTTTGCTGCTTGCATACTTATTCTTGATAGCCTGCAGGGTAGAGAACAGAGATACAAGTTTTACACATACAGTATTTATGCTCAGGCAGATAATTCTGGGTCAGTTAGCTTGCCTGCTTGGAAAACAAGCAAACAAGCTGGCAGTGAACCAGTTTGCAAGGTAACGAGCACAATTTGTCTAAAAGGTTTTGATTTTAACATTAATGCAACAGCCTCTCACAGGCTTGTCAGAAAAGCATATGCTTTAACATAACATACAGAGTATTTACCTAAGGAGCCACAATATGCAGCAAAGCTATTTTTAAAACATTAGCGAGAGGAGTTAAGTAGTTATACTTACAATGTATTTTGTTAACTTCTCATTGACTTTGACCACATTCTTGGCCATATGTTTCATGGTCATCACAAGACTGTCTTCTGCATAGCCAGTGTAGTACTGCTGCTTTGTACCCTGCAGCAGAACGGTAACAAACTTGAGATTGTGAAGGGGAAATTGCTGCTTGAGGCACAATCACTTCAGGCAGCAAACACCCTGAGCTTCATGGCTAAGCCTCAAGTGCTGGAAACTGTAGCTGTCAGTTTAAATGACAGATCCAGAGTAACCTGAGGTGCAGAAGTCTGGACACATCAATTTCAAGGACTATGTTTCTGGACTGAATAGAGACTAAAAAAAGCAACTACCAGCTGAATTACAACTCACTACTCACGGTCCACAACTTCATTATGCTACATGTACTTCAAGAATTATGAAAATCTACTTTTACTTACAGTGTAGCCTTCTGTAACTCAGTGATTCCAAGAGAAAAATCCTTTTGTACCACAATATTCACACAGAAAAGATTTGTGAGTTTTTACTGGTACATTCCTTTTTCTACCTGCCACTATGCATCAGGCTGCTTAACAGTCATTCCAGCACCAGCATTGTTACCAACCTAAACACAATTTTCTCAAGTACTTTTTTATTGGTTCAATTCCACTGACTGAAGAAAAAACTCCTAACAAGTTTAATTAAAACACTCACCCATTTGTTATGCCCCAGAATCTTCTGAGACAGGCACAATGCAGCAGCTGCGATCTCTGAAGGACGATAGTGAACCATGTCATAGTCTATCAGTGTCAGCTCCATCAGGTATTTTGCTATCGTGTGTTGCTTAGCATCGGCCTAGCAGGGTGAGAGCTTGTTAATCCACAAAATTTCACTTCACTTCAGCATAATCACTCAGAATTGCTTATTGTGTTCAAGAATGAATCAAAAACAGCAGAATCTTTACTGCAGTTTAGGGACCATCCTTTCTAACAGACATTCCTCTCAAAATCAAGACCAGTGACCACATCAGTCTAGACTAGCAGCCATTTGGAATTTGGACACAAAGTCAAGTGAGGGATTTTAACAGAAAACTGCAGTATCAAGTTCTGCTGTGCCCAACTGGGGACACAAGTGCTCCTTCTGTAATGGAAAGTAAGGGAGGGGAGATGTAAAATGACTGATTTGAGTTATCCAGTGGTCTGCTGAGGTAATTGAAGCCCACCTCAAGAGTGGACAGTTCCCTTGAATTTCACTACTGAGGTGGAGAAAGAAAGGGTTGTGTCAAAGAGAAAGCTTATCTTTTGATTCTGAAATAACACAATATTTTCAACCAGAAATTACAAAGAACTGCAACACTGCTAGCGTTTTACTAATAAGTACCCTGATCACTAGGATTAAAAAGCTTAAAAGCAAGGGTTCTTAGTTGAACAGTAAAATTACTGCCACTAAGGCTGAACACAGGCCTCAGTAAATACAAATGTGAAATACTACTGGCTGCCACAGTGACATTGTCATGTTACTCCACACGGTGGAGTTTCAGAGCTGAGCATTTCTTCATCCAGCATTTGAGCACAAGGAGGTAAGATCACGTGATAAAAATGCCAGAAGCAATCCTGCTAGACTTTACCAATACAGTAAAGTGCTAGATAATGAGGACAAATACCCACCTCCCCAGCTTTTGATGCTCTTCTTAAGAAGTGAATTGGAAGAGGTCGGCCCAGATTAAAGTTTAATTCTTTAAGAATAATCATCTCCATTTCTCTAATTTCATAACTGGTGTAGGCATTGTCAGTAATGTAAACAAAGTCTGCTACATCAGGAGACAATATCTCTTCGTATTTTGAGGCTACAAGCAGCGCTGTTACTCCCACCAGCTGAAGCTTCTTGCGAGGTACTGGATGACTCTGCAACACAGAAATTTAAAATGCAGGCCCCAAAGTGTCAAACTCTAGGTAAAAAGATTCATGTTTATCAGTTTAGGATACCAGCATGACAGTGCTCATTATTATAAATGAGGTTTTTCACTCTAGTCAAAGGTATTCAAAGAAGGCAGCAGCCTCAGAGTTCAGATGCTGCACTGTAACAGCTCTTACGCACAGAGCAGATTTTGTAGAGTGTTAGATTTGTAAAGAAAAGTTAAATCCTGAACTCCTTTACAAACATAGTAATTGAACCGTTACTGAGCACGACTGGAAGGATCTCTCTCACCTGTAAGAAGCGATCCATGATCGCCACACACATGTAGAGCGTCTCCTGCAGGAGGTGGAATCTCGAGTGCACCTGGACGAGCCAGTCCACCAGAATGGCGCGCATGCGCCCGTTGATCGTCCTCCCGTCCAGGTAGTGCGGCCGGACCGACTGCTGCAGCTGTGGGGAGAGCGGGGTGAGCAGCCAGGTAACCCCTGAGACACCGGGGCAGCCGTGGGGCATCCTACCTCGAGCTCCCTCAGGTACAGGTAGATGTCTTTTACGTAGTCACTGCACAGCTGGGGGTTCTCCCAGTCCTCAGCATCAATGTCTTCTACGTTGTTGAGCAACACATCAGAGAAGGCTTGGCACAAATCCTCTTCTTGCATTGATACATCCATAGGGACAGGAGACAGAACCTAAGGAATAAATCACATCTGTTAACACATCTTGTGGATCTACTGTTGACATTTCAATGTTTCTTTGTTTCCATGTTTCACCAGTCACTAATGCAACTTCTTTAGACCGAAGTTGAAACCAACCTTGGGCTCCAGTGCGGCAAGTTTTCACTGAGATACTACAAACATAGGATCCCAAGATTTTCTAGTAATTGCCACCTAAAGCAGAAACTTCATCCAGCACTTCAACAGCTTGTTCTGCCACTTGAACATCAGCTTTTACGTACAACGTGCATTAAACCAAAATGTCAGTACAAAGGCTTTGCTTTTCCAGCAGAGGAATGAGATACAGCCACAGATAAACTCTTGTGAAGGTAGAGCTCTAAGTTGCAAAGCAAATTAAAAATCAGAATAGTATCATCACTTCCTACCTTTGGAACATCAGTTTCTTTGTTTGCTTGATTCACAGCAGGTGGAGCTTTAGGCAGTACAATTCCACTTGTCATCTTGCTAGCTGCTTTCACAGGTTTTATGGATGCTTTGGGGCATTCTGTTTTCTGTAGTGAAAACAATTATTATTAGTAGAGAGCTAGCAATCCAGCTTCTCCCTATATATAGATTTCAAATGTTACTTTACCTTAGATATGTGCGTTCCTCTCGTTGCAACTTTATTTCCTATTTCTTCTAAAGCAGCCCTTTTGCCAGTCACATGAGTTTTCGCTTTACTTTTAAGGTCAGACACAGCATTCTCCATCCCTCTAGTGATCTAAAATGATAAAATTGCAGAAGTTTAAGAGTCAGAGACCAACAACTTTCCATGCCTGACTGCATTATACACTTACCACCACTGTACCTGTGTATCTCTGTGCCTGCTACGCATTACTCAACCAGCTTTTATTTCCTAGGCAGTCACATATGTTCAGATGAAGAAATCCCCTCTCTAGGTTCAGAGCACTGTACCCTCCGAACGGTGTTGTAAAATTTATCAGTGCATCCTGTCTCATACTTTGTAACTTTTTAAGGTCAGAGTGCTCACCTGCCACTTAACTCTATTATCCTTACACACTTTGTAACTCCAGCAGCGCCCCGCAGAGGCTGCAGAAAGCAAACTCCTTGTTACATATATGTCACATAAAATTAAAAAGCTATGCTACACACACAAAAATTAATATTCTTTGTTATGCACAGCAATGAAACCACCAAGCCTCAGGTTTTTCGTGTTCAGTTTAAACCATTAGACAATCAGCACAGAAGAGAGGCTCCTGAAGTCCCTTCCTACACCTCCTCCTAAAGTAGCTTTAGTTTTCCCACTCCCACACCCCCCCCCGCATTCAGCGGGGGAGGCGCAGCGGCCAAGGCCAGGCCGAGGCGGGAGCAGCGCCCGCGCTGCCCATAACGGGCCCCCCGCTCCCACCGCTGGGCCACGGCTCGGCCCGGCCGCCGCCGCACCCGCCGAAGGACGGGGGGGCCCGTTCGGTCTGAGAGCCGAGAGCCGCCTCCCCCCACCACCCCGCGGCCCCCGCGCCGCCTGAGGGCAAAGAACGGCGGGGCCCCTCTCTCGTCCGCGGCGCCCGCGCCCCCTCAACTATCCCCCCGGCCTGCCCGCCACCCGTGGCGGTACTCACAGGGGCGCGGCGCGTCACCGGCAACGCCATGGGCACGGATACGAGGGGAGCGCTGCCGCCGCTCCGCACAGAANGTTCGCGAACCAAACCTGCGGCCGCTCCCTCACGCTGCCGCGGCTCCCTTTAAACCCTGTCCCGCTCTACTATTGGACAACTTCGTACGATGCACGCGTCCGATTGGTCCGTCTGCACAGGCCCCGCCCCAGCAGGAAACGGCTGGAGCTGCTTCCGGTGGCCGCGGCCGGCGCGGGGGGCGCAGCGCCTCCCGCAGGGCGGGGCCCGGCCCGAGCGCGCGCACGGGAGTTTAACCCCGCAATCCGCCGGGGCCGCGCGCGCCGCGAGAGCGCCACGCCCGGGGCGAGCTCAGGGCGCTCCCGGCTGTGGGAGGCAGGCGGGGGGGCCGGAGGAGGTTTAATAATGAGTCCCGAGATTCAGGAACTTCAACGCTACCGTAGTTGCCTGACAGAAAAGTCTACTTACAATTCTTCTCCAGTCTCTCAAAACTGGAACTGAATTCCAAGGTTCCAGATGATTCCGTTTAGCAGGATAATTAACTTCAGCTAAATGCTGATTCTTCACTAAGATAGTTTTTTCTTAGGCAGTACCTGCAGTAATTAATATGTGTAAACGAAAAGGTTTACGGATCAAGATTTCAAGAGCAAAACAAGGGAAGGGGGAAAAAATTGCAAAAGAAACAAATTTTGAATGATACCAGTCTAACATTTTATTTATTGCATACAAAAGGATTTCTTTTGACAATGGAATTTTATATGAAAAGTAATTTGATGCATACTGTTGAGAATCTTATCTTCAAAGATGCTGCAGAAAACTTAAGGCAATGCATCTAAGCATATAAAGCACAGTAAGTGGTGGAAATTTTCAAAATGAAAAGCCTATTCCTTCTCTTTCCCTTAAACTATGGTTAAGTCACAACATTCTGGAACAGAAGTAAGCTGCAGCTTTTTACCCCCTGCAATAGCATTAAGATCAGAACACTGTGATTCCTGACAAATACCTAAGTGTTCAGCATCACATTACAATGTTATGCATACATTGAAAAGCAAGACAGTATCAGTAGCTATTATATAACAAATCAATTCATGGATCACTAAAATACCTCTAGTACCAGGCACTCAAATCAGACCCATAAAATATTTCCTGAAAAAAAAAATTCTCCCACACCTGTGCTTCTTTGTCCTATGAGGAAGCCAAAATATTATACCACATACCAGGGTCTCAGTTACCTGAGAGGCCCTGGGGTTTTTTGTCCCGTATCTCTCAAGTACCTTCTTGGAAACTTTTATAAGTGAATATCATCAGTCTTCAAGCACTAGTGGTCAATTAAGTTTCCTTTAACAGTCACTGGAAAACACAAAGTGTCTGTTCAGTCCTTCCAGTTACTTTTTTCATTTCTAGCAATGCAGCTTCAACTTCGCAGTCACTTTCCTACAGCCAAACTGTTCAAGAAGCTTTAGCATAAACCCAAGTCAGGTTTTGAAGCAGTCCAATCACGTGTTGCCTCTCTCCCATAACCCCCTTGTACAAGCGCAAAGTGGTTTTAAGTTCAGTTTTAGCAATGCAATTAAGCTCGAGAAGGTCCATTTATCACACATGCTGGAATAAAATTTCTCTCTGTTTAAAGCCTCAGTGCCAGAGGTGTTAAATTTGTTGCCAGCAATAGACACTGTACTCGCAAATGCTACTACTAACAGGTAAAGAAAATAAAATAAAAGGGAAGCAGCTTTAACCATACAGAAACAGGCATCAAATTAGATAAGGTAATATTTATAAATGGATTTTTTTTAGTGTAAACGTAACAGTTTATCTTCTAGGTTTACTGTAAACCATTTTACACGTAATCTGATCATGAAAGACAAAGACAAGAGAAACTGAAGTTATTTATTATTCAATCCACTTACAAAGCAGGTGGCTTAATGCAAGCTAATTGACATGTTCATGTATGATCCCCAAAGAACATCTTTTCCAAGGTGACAGTAATACTGTCTCAATGTTTTTGCACGTTTGCATTTTGCAATGTTGAGCACATTTAAATAAACTATCATCTATTATACGTGAAAGAATGTTGATGAACAACTTGAATCCTGATGTGGATTAAAACCTCCATCAAAGGCAAAATGTTAGTACGTTATTAACTTAATTCTATATACTATATTATGCAGCAAATATTAACTGTAGAAAATATTTCAATCAATCAGTAATGGACTGTTGGTAATTTATAAAGAGGGAATCTATGATCAAGGCAAAAACTAGGTAACCACAATTTGTGTCTCAGTTTCTACAGGAATTTACAGGCTTTCAACTTACTAATGAAAAATAAAAACAAGAGACAAGTGGATTTAGCTAACTTTATTAACTTTAAATCTAATAAAAATCCCAAGACAAGCCTGGAATCCTTAGAAAATCTATGAATTCATGTATATAAACCCAAACAAAAACCCTGCAGCTTTAATTCCTTATTGAATGGTTTTATATTAAGAAAACCACAAACAAACAAAAAACATAACCAACAAACAAACAATCAAAAAAAAAGAAGAAAAACAAACCAACCCTCAATGTGCGCAGATACTTCAACTTAAGTTAGCAGAAGACCAAACAGATTCTAAGCTCTTTTTCCATGTCCCTAATAATTCTTTCAATCTGCAAGTATCTACAATCCAGCTAACTGAAATCAACATTTAGTGTTCACTAAGAGCTGTTTCACAGCAGCATATATTTAAGTTAGGGATTCAAATTTCTAGACATAGAAGAAAATGATAAATACAATCTGAACAGCAGTCTAAATGTTTAATATTGACATTCAAATATATCTGCATTGTGCTGAAATCTTAAAACAAACACAAAAATCTGATCAGGCAAAAACTCTGGTGGTGAGTATGTTATATGTATCAGTCAAACTGAATATAGTTCATATTCTGTTCCCAGTATTAAGGATGTTATTTGACTCATAACTGATCTTGTAAATATACAGCAGCCATTTTTTCCTAATTAAGGAATGTCTCAATACATAATATTATCCTTTTCTAGATGATCTTTATACATTTAAACTAAAATATATATGATCGATTAAATTAAGGAATTTGAGGTTAGTAATGAGTGAAATCATACTTTCAAAGCTTGATACTACATAAAACAAACCAAAAAAGAGACCACACAATTCTACTTACTAAAGCAGCTAATCTCGCCTGCAAGTTTGGGGTCACAAAGCCCATAATATGTGCAAACAAATGCAATACAAGGAACCATGCAAAAATACAGTAATGAATTTAGAGAAAAAAAATGTAAAACCTAAAAAAAAAATTATAAATACACTGAAACTCAACTGTCTTCTACATAAACTGTAGGTCTAGCATTAGTTGTACCATATAGCAGAGCCAGCACTCTGGGTTCAATGCTTCCAAATCTGCGCAGGTAAGTCATGCCATCTTTGGTTGACTGCAGTACCAGGAAGGATGAGAGGGAGCGAGAGGGAGGACAAGAGTTCTGGAAAGCAGTGTCAACTTTCACTAGGCAGCTGAGCCTCAATGTCCACTCTGCAAATGGGGCACTTCTTGTTAGTAATCAACCACTGATCTACACACACTTGGTGGAAAAGGTGCATACATGGAAGGCGCCTGTCATCAGAACAAAAAGACATTAGTGTTAGTAATTTCCATATCAACAAACCCAATGGAAAAAACACAGTGTGGGCTTTGCTACTGAGGCCTGTTCTGTTTTCCCACAGGTTTCATAGCCTTTCCAGTTGAACCTCCATTCTGTCTAGCTCCAAAAAGAAATGGATGGGCAAGGAAGTCAAGCATCAACTGGCTTCTGCTCTATTAGACTGATTTAAACCTGTTGGAGTCTAAGTAGCATAACTCCAGAAAAACTGAACTACCAGTCCTCATTAATTCAGGGCATCAGCTTGGGCTCATATTGTAACACAGGCAGTCAAAATATGGGCAACTGTAATAAAATAACCTACATTCTACCTAAAGACAATACAGACTGAACAATGTGTATTTTCAACTTGTTTTATTGTATTAGTTAACCCAAGCAGTGCTGCAAAGCAGTGCACCAGATTGTACTATGGTGTCAAAGCCAGAACATTACCATTATATTCTAATATTCAGTGTTATTTACCTGACATCTTCACCTTCCTCCAATATAGACAAACAGATGGTGCACTTTTCCTCTGTGTCTTCCTCTGTTCCTTCCTCCCCATCTTGTTTGCAGTGCAGTTTCCTCTGTGAGAACCAATCAGTTGTTACCTTATTAGTAGAGATGACATTATTGACAAACTGAGTAAAATCTCTTTTTGATACATATTTATCACATATTTCTTTGAAAACATTTTTTAATATTTATTCAAACGCATTTGAATCAAAATGAATCAAAAACCAGCACTTGGAGCAAAACCCAGGACACTGCAGATTTAACTGCTGTTAATTACAAAAGTCTACTGGACTATTAAATTTCATAGTGCTGCAAACAGTCCTTTTACTTATTATCTATGTTTAAGTATCTTAATTTCATTCACGTAGAGGCAAAAAAAAAAAAAAAAAAAAAAATAAACCTAGTGTCTTGTCACTATTTATCAAATATGAGAGAACAGTGTCATGTTGTTGGGATTGTGTATGACCATAGACTGAACTCCAACTGAGAGACAACCTCAGCTGTCAAAACCACATACTAGATTCAAAACCTCCTAGTGTTCCAGCCTCCCCCATGTGTTCAAGGAAAGGTTAAATTGATATATACCAAGCAGGTAAACACCGTGAACTGTTTACTGCCAAAGTAAAGCCTTCGTTTATGAGCTATCACTGAAGTCTGTTGACAATTTTGCTGTTACCAGCAATTATTTCACTACTCACAAGGCTACTCGTAACTACGGGACAAGTTAATCATATCAAACCACTTTTGTTCATCACATAGCTCTTCATCTAAGGAACTAATTTTAAATTTCCTTGTGAAACAAGTGGCATTGTAAGCTTTGTTTACAATCCTTGAAATTTCAAGATACGGAAAACATGCCCTCTTTGACACTGACATTTCTGCAGATTTAAGGTAACCATAAACATTATTCCATGTTCAAAGAAATATTACAGGCGGCCACAATTTGAGAAATCCTCACCTTTTTATATTTATGTGGATATGTGCATCTTTCTATAGTTCCCTGTGTTGCTCCACGATTAACATTGCCTAGTCGTTCCTCCAAGTGAATCAGCTCCTAAAAATCATGAAGGAATAAACAGTGTAAAAACTATTATTTCAACTACCTTGAGGAAGTATTAATTTTATTCTAACCCATTTTCATTTTTAGAATGACAAACTTATTTCCCGACTTACTGAAACATAGACAAAGCCAAAAAGAGTATGTTGTGTGGGAAAAGTGATGGGCTTCTGTAGAAAAACCCACACAACACCGTCTGGTATTTTTAGTTCTAGGGAAATACTACTATACTACCAAAAAATGAGAGTGTTTGTCATATAGGAATGGCTATCAGTATGTTCACACATTCTTCTGTGTCTAATGAGGAAAAGGCAATTAAAATATGCTATGTAAATATTTGCTTTCTAACAGTCACTAAGGCTTTGAAGAAAAAAAAAGTTGCATAAGTTGAAATACAATGACTGATTCATTTTTCTCCAGCAATGAGTTTATTAGAACCGTGAGATGTCACTGAAGAGGTTTTCAGTGGACAGGGTCATTAACTCTCTGCATCTGATACCTTTTATGTTCTCCTGGTTTTTTTTCCTTCGCTCCATTTCAATTCCTGCACTATCAAACAGGACAGCACTGTTAACGTGGCCACGTTTCAGCCTCACTTGGAGGATCCTGGCACAGTTTCTCAGACACACCACTACCTTCTACCAGAATGCTGTATGACTGCTNTAACTCTCTGCATCCTGATACCTTTTATGTTCTCCTGGGTTTTTTCCTTCGCTCCATTTCAATTCCTGCACTATCAAACAGGACAGCACTGTTAACGTGGCCAAGTTTCAGCCTCACTTGGAGGATCCTGGCACAGTTTCTCAGACACACCACTACCTTCTACCAGAATGCTGTATGACTGCTCTGTCCCACTGATGGGTGGTATGCACAGTAACAGGTACTGTCCCTTAATTGCCACCTAACCCGCACTGTCCAGGGCACCTTTTCCTGACCAACTGTTCAACATGCTTTTGTCCCACTCCACAGCGGTGAGGGCATTCTGTAAGTAAAGGGTATTTTCTTCATGATTCTTTTCTATCTATACATAGAACTAGCTCTATCATACACCCTCCCCATATTCCCTCATGACACATTTTGACATATATCTAGTTTCATTCTATTACAAACCTCAAAATTGCCCCTGAAAGGGCCTCTGAATGATGTTCCATCCAATCCCGATGAAATGTAACGGATGTGAGGGTAGCCCGCCATGTCTGGTACCTATTCAAACAGCAGATGTTAAGTTAAACCTATTCAGAACAGTTTCAGTATTTTACTGTTCACTTTGAAAATTTTAAGTTCCTTTTGCTTTCATTGAATCACTTATTATTTATACTCCTCAGCCTGAGCATACAATTCCAACTGACAGCACAAGACAAACACCACTCTGACACATCTAAACATAACCAGAAGAAAAACACAAGTGAGACCAGATCCTCTCCTGTAATCTCTCCACATCTGCATTACAATTCCCAAGTCTCAAAGTCTCAACCTACATTATATAAATCACCATAAATATCAACCTATTTTTGTAAACAGAACACCTAACAGCTACACATGAAGTTACGAGGAAGACTCACAATAGATTCTCAAATGTAAGCTTTTGGTACCACAGAAGAAACAAGCCTAAAAAACTCAGTCCAGAAAAAGCAGCCAATATTCTTATCTGACTCAAAACAACTGAACATCTTCAGACACACTTCAAATTTAGAGGCAGATAAAAATTACCACTGAAAACTCGCATCTGAAGTCACAGTTAACGCTACATTCAAGCATCCACTAATCTTCTTGCTTAGTAGGAGATATAAGCAGAGAACAAAAGACCAGTGTCCAGTGCTATATCCCACAGGCCCTTCAAGCACCAGCACTTCTCATACAGCAAAACTGAAGGACAGTTAATGTAGCAGGAGCCACCTCCACAGCAGGGCTGCTGCATTCCTTTTTTTAGCCCAGCAAGATGAGTGAATAATGGTGTTGATTTTTTGTCAGAAATATACCAGTAGCAATTTTTAATGAAGAGGTGAAAAAAGCCCCAAATGATCAGCAGCTTTGGTTTACTCAATCCCACAGCACACTGACAGAAGGCTGTAAGCAGCAATTCATTTGGAAATACTTGAGTACTATCAGCTGACAATGTCTCTGCTGCTGTATATGACAGCTCAAAATTCATCTCATGAGGCTGTCCACAAATCAGATATCCCAGATACTATTCACGACGTCAGGTATTCACATGTTGCTTTTCTTCTTTCCATCAGATACTTCCAAGTTTAACATATATAAAGGTGTAAAACTCAATGAATGCACTGTGGAAAGCACAGACCTAGACAAAGCTACCCCATCAAATAATAAACCAATAAGCTACCTTTCTGCAGTTTTCAAATTCAGTCTTGTAACTAAAAGCTGACAGGGATAGGAAAGACTTCTCTGCCCTATATTTTTTTTTTCCAGAAAAGAAAGGCAGAATCTGATTGTTTTAAAGCAGTTTACATGGTGCTTGTCAAATGACGATGTAGTGCCAACATCAAATACAGCCACCACACTGGTCTTGAATTTTAATAAACCAGAGTAATAGAAACCAAAGATGCATATTCATTGTACATATCAAAACACTTCACGTAAGTAGTATTTGCTGGTATCATAGGTCTTACTGTTTGACAATATAAACTGTGGCTATAACTAAGGAATTTTGGGGGAGCAGATTAAAAATACGCTGATTCTTAAGAAATCTGTCTCAGATAATCACTGATTTATGATTCATTCTGCATTTAACTCTGTAATTCTACTCCAGCTTTCAATTACAGAAAATGCATTTAAGGAACTAGGTCATTCACTCACACTATGAAGATACTTATTGTGCCAGGTTTTTACTAGGCATAGACCTGTCTGGAATAATTTGGAAAATTTTATTGTCTATTACAACATTGTGAATTGATGGCCACCACTCAGAGGAAGGAAACTCCTGACAAAAACGAACCTAAGTCTCAGAAGTGATATTCAATGCCAGGCTTTTTATTGACCGGGATTTGAAATCAGTGTTTTGGAAAACAATGCATCTGATAGTGCAGATACTGCATCATTACAAGAGGTGCAAGTCACAGATGTATTGCTGTAATTCCATAATTACAGTTCCAATTGCCTCAGCAGTCAGTTTACCAACTGCAGTGACAGGCACCTGGACAGGTCTCCTATTTGGAACAAATTCTGCTACTGGAGACTAAGAAACCTATTAAATTCGATTTTAACAGTACAGAACCAAAAATTGTTCAGAGTACCTACCACAACAAACTACCGAACTCAAGACAACAGAAATGTTGTATGGGACAATATGTTTTCATGCTAATAAATGGGCCTTCACATTATCCTGATGGGGATGGCATAACACCTCTGCAAAATCACCTGAACATACATTATGTACAGCCTCTTTCATAAAATACCCTCAGAGCACAGCTTCCACTTCTGGCCAAGTAAAACGCTACTCTGTAAAAACATCTCTAAGAAAAAAAAAATCAAAATAGTTCTTTTCACCTGCAGAATGAGCAGTCTGCTAACACAGCAAGATTTTAACTAAGTACATTTGTGACTACAAGATGGAGAAAAGATTGGCAAGAGAGAATTATCAATAATACCCAACTAAGAACAGTCTTACTAAAATCTCTTTGACAGTTATCACCAAGCTTCAAATGCAAAAAGATTTCAGCTCTCTTGAAAGAGCTTCACACACAAATGGAAGTTTGTTTTCACTAAGCTTTCATATAAAATGTAAGAAAAAAGGAAAAGTTAAAGCTAATGAAGAAGGTAAGCAGTTAAAGGCAATGCCAGTCCACACTAAGTGTTCGCATATATTCTTTTGGATACAGTCAAATTAAAATATATACTTTAAAGAAATATATTCTGGACCTGTAAATTCCAGCACAAGTCTGCCAAGAACTGTAGAAGTACCATTCGCTTCTTGTTTTGCACTTTTTATTGACACTTCCCATGACCACAAAAATCTGCAGCAACTAAAACAATTCAAGGCTAAGTCTGAACTGTTTAGCACACAAACATTCTCAACAGTCTGAAACATCCAACCTGCAGGGAAGACTTTCTTCCTTGCCACTCTCTCCTTTCAATACCCTCTGTCTTTGCAGAATCTTTCTGCTTTTCAGTTGCCAGAGTCAGTGGAGAGATTCCTGCCCTGTAAGGTAGTACCCATCCTGTCCACCCAGCCTCCACGGTTCACATTAAGTACGATCTTCATACGTATTAGAACAAATCCCCAGTGTAAGCCTTTTCAGTTAGCTAACTGCTCAGCTACCATCAATACATAAAAAGAAGCAAAGCTCATCAATTAATGTCTTAATAAGCCAAATTCAAACAAGGAAAAGCTGCAGTTTCCACAGAAGATCATTGGGTGAAGGAACAAGTATCATCTGCTGCATAGATAAAACCCAATGGTACCTGTGTCTGAGGGGAACATGAAATGAGTGCTCTTCAATAGCCTCTACTCTACAAAAAAACAAAGAACAGTAATTCATGTTTACATTAAGAAAAAAAGAAGAAGCTGCAGGACGAAACTCCATTTTCTTAAAAATGGAATTCTCTCTGATGCAGCTAATCAAGGCTATTTCAAACCTGAAGTTCATCTTGAACTACTACTACTACATCAAGTTACAGCCTTAAGTGTTCAGGTATTTAACAGAAACTTGCTGGCTTTTGGGGTACAGAACAGCTACATCTCTTAGAGCTGCAACACCTGAATGACTCCACTGAGCAATATTATTCTGACCAGCACACAACTGCCATAATGTGCTGGGAACTACTGCCCTACACCTCCAAATCCCTACTGATTTTCACAACTAAGTGTAAAGACAGCCTCATATACTGAATCAATCCACAGGTAAAGGAACAAAACAGTAAGGCTCTGCAATAGAAGAAAAAGGGGGCACAGCATATTGAAACCTGGATGTGAAACACCTGAGATTAAGATACCATAAGAAACTTCAGTTTTGCTTGGGGTTTTTGTTGTTTTGTTTGTTGCTTTGGGGTTTTTGTGTTTGTTTGGGGTTTTGGTTTTTTTAAAATATGATCCAAAGATCTCCCTCAGACTGAGAAGCTGGAGATTCACAGATAAATTAAGGAGTCTTCTCAAGGCTTTCATCAACTCTAGACAGATTTATTACACCATACCTAGCAAACTACAGAGTCCAAATAATTCCCCCATCACTCCTCACCCCCGAAATTCTCATTCAACAGGACACTATTCAAAAGGGCAGAAGAAGCTGGAGTTAAGAGTCTGGAACACCACACTCCATAATAAATTACAGAAATTGCCATCCTGCACACCCTGATGTGGTAAATGGTGCCAGAACCCCAAGTCAAAAAGCCTTTCATTAACAGTGCCAAAAGAGCAGGCAAAGGAAGCCAGAGTAAACAGGAACAGAAGTGGCATCTAACAACAAACACTGGTATCAGAGAAGAACAGAGGAAGAGATAAAAAGCCTTTCTGTCCTGCATCCTTCTTGTCTAATGTTTCATTAGTTATGCCATGCAGTGATCTTCACTTGACTCTTCCTAAAAATGATCAGTTAGCAGAATGGGTATTTGTCCAGAATGGATTTCATTCAACAGCTCTTTCCTCAGCACACACATGGCCTTAAAACAGTAATGAACACAAAGTCTAAGCCACGGCCACAAAGTAATTACATTAAATCAAGGAGGGAAGCAGCCTGACTCTTGGATACATAGAAGAAAGTTCTTCCAAACTGCTTTTAATCTAGGACTGCTCCTGAAACAACACTTGAACAGGTAGAAGTCTCTTCAACCAAACTAGGAGAAAAGGAGATTTTTCTTCCCCTCTTTGGGGGACTTCCTCTATTTGGACTGCCAAAGCTGCTGATTATCTTCCCCCACATGTCTTTATCATTTTGTGTCCCTGAGGATTAAAACTGCAGTCTGCATTCCAGTACTGAGTAGATGAGGATTTGGTTATCTGCATCTAATTAAAATCTGAAACTAATACAGAGTACTAATATCATTAAAGCCCAAATAATCCATTATGTTCTTTACAGTCTGGTAGTAGTTTGCAGGGGTTTCAGTACACCACACAAAAAAGGCACACTGCCAATTGTGCTGCAAGCCATTTCAGAAAGTGGATTCAATATTAATGAAATTCTTAGCTGAGTGACTGCATCAGTTACTTTAAAAGACAACCCCTCAAAAAAAAAGAATAGTTTATGGTATCTGCATCAAAAAAAATATGACTCACAAAATTTCTTTCTAGTAGCCTCTGTACTTAAAGAAGGAAGCACTCCTTAGAACATTAACAACTTCGCAGAGGGACTCTAATCACAGTTCAGCCTCTCCTCTCTGACTCCTATTCTTAAAATTACAAAGAAAAAAAACAGGTGGCAGGTACAAATAATCTGTTGCCTAAAACAGCACTTTTGTTTAAAATCCAGTCAAGTTTGTTAGATGAGAAACTTCAGACTACTTGCTCTCTATTCAAAGTAAGTTTTGCTGACAGATCTGCTGTACTCTCACACACAAGCGAACGAAAACCTGTGACTTTCATTGTTGCCATAGCAGGGGTAGAGTCATCAAAAGGCATTTGTAATGCTTTGAACTCGTTGTATATGTAACTTCTAGCAGTGCTCTAACCTGCCTTCATGTTCTTCTAGTTTGTGAATACACTCAAAATTAGTCAAAGACTCTCACATCTTCAAAGCTGTAACTCTCGATCTGATCTCAGCAAGGTTCAAACCAGATCCCAAACACTCGAGCAAGTGCTGCTTAGAGCAGCCCATTCATGATAAAACATGCTGTCAGTGCAGTGTGTGCAAAGCTTCAAAACACCAACAACTTCCGTTTCACTCAGCTACTCATTAATTACTGTTACAAGGATCAAATATCCCTACATAAACACTTAATTTCTGTAGACTTAAAAGACCCTTATTTCATCTGCCACTTTTACCAATTAGAAACTGCAGTTACCAAGCAGAAGAGCAGAAATCCCTGAAATATTTTACCACACATTCAGGAAATACTTCTGAACATTCTCTATCACAGCTTTCTTCTCTTCTACTGCTAAAAAGATGAAAAAGTGTGGGGTCCCAACTATTTGCTTATGTAACATTTTAGCTGCAGGAATACCCCAATTAAAATTAAAATACAATTAGAAGTTTCTCATCACACTGTAAACTCCTAAGTTTCTAGAAACTGCAGGATGACAACTGAAGTAAATCCCACAGATGACTCATTAGCCCTGATAGAAAATGAGCTAAAACAGGCACAGGTTTAACTTGTTGCCTCCTAACACAATTGCAGTTCCCTGAACTATTAAGAGGGAATCTAAAGCAGCTGATGTTATCTGTTACAGTACAACACACGAAATAAATATGAGAGAGTAAAGCCATCTTTCATCCTCTTGAAAAAGCAGACACCTAACTGAAGAATGCAGAAAAACTTAATTTGAAGAGCTGATGGCACAGGAGACGGTTATGCAATAAGAGTCTCATTAGCTACACTAAAACATCGAATTCTACAGACTGCTATAGAAATTCTGTGCTAAATATGCAAGCAGTACCCACGAATGACCAACCCTCATATATCAGGGAGGTACTTAAGGATTATCATATCTGGTAGTTAAAGAGTGAGGAACATGCAATGCAAGACCAGACCTGAGACAGTTACTACAGTTTGGTTGTAAATTTACAGTTCAAGCCCCAGATGTCAATTCAGGCTACCAACAGAGGAATTTTGAAAGGATGAGATTTACAAGGGTTTTTAAAATTATAATTTTAGCATTCATTTACAGATGAACTCACAATTTTGATTAGATTAACTAGCTTTAAGAGGATTAAACATTATTGCTTGACCACACAGAAATACTAAATATACTCAATTAAACTAAATTTGTTTCTCTGTGAATTTTCATTAAACAAACTTTTAAAAAATTTTAACTAAACCTATAAGCATTCTTTCAAAAACAATACTCTGTAACAAGAGTAAAGATATGCTGGTTTGTTTTGGTTTTCTACTGCAGAATAAAAAAATTATGTGTAACGAGACTACCTTACCCTCACACTTCCTGCAGGTTGTAACACTTCATGCTAGAAAATCATATACTTTATCATATAGAATTAGGTTGATGAATAACATTATTTGAAAACAATCAGATCTCTATCTGGAATTCTAGTTGTGTCTATACACACCTTAAAAAGAAATAATCAGTGCTAATTCTCATGCATTGGGTGGAAAGTTGGTACCTTTAATAATCCAAAACTCAATAAAGAATAATCTGAACTTTAAAAATCAGATGCAGAGGGTCAATGCATTGCAATGCAAGTGACAATTTAATTCAAGTATGTTTCATTTTACAAGAGCTGAAGTTAGAAATGTAGATGTCCCTACACTGTTCTCTCTTGCTACACAATGGGCCTGCTCAAGCTCCCTCGCTGGGAGTAACATACAGACAGACACAGTGGAGTATTTTCTTCTTCAGTTGAAGCACTTTGCAGCAATGTAGACACATCCAGTTTTCCTGACAAAAAAAATCATATTGACCAAAGATCATAATTTTCCATAAGCCATCTCCTTACCATTAGAGGAAGAGCCCCTATTTGCAAGTGATGCAGTCGAGGAGGTGCATGGTAGTGGGCCAAGTGGGGATGCAAGGGCCCTGGAGGGTAAGTGGCTGCAGTCACACCAGCTTCAATTCCTAGTTCCCTGTCACATGAATGAAAGTGGCATTACAGTAAAGGAACAGCTTGCCTCTAGGTACAACCCCACTGCTTTGGAGAGCCTACAACACAGTACAACTACAACAGTTTTACGTAAGAATTTTTTGAACCATATTTAAACTTTACTAAAGAATCTTCCTATCATAACTAAAAGTTCTTTTTAAAACAGCTGTGAAGATTTAATATGAATAAAATCTAGACAACTCCACATTTATTGCGCCCAGTAATATTATCCACGTGGAGTCTTCTCTGCAGCACATGCTGTGGGAACAGGAGTTGACATTCATGCACCTCTTCACTAATGGCCAAGAGTATTTTTTTTAATAACAAATATATTGTGGAACGTAAGTGCATGCCGTAAGTGCATGTCATAAATGGGCCTGATGCAATTGTAAATAAGTTCAGACTAACTTAGAGGGGAGAAAATATACCAGTCTGTAACTCCAAACCTTAAAAAACACTAGGAATATATTTAAGATATTGAGTACTCAAAGCACTATTTCAGAGTCATATCAACATCTACAAACTTTAAACCTCAGCGCTTTTAACTTTAAACCTACATGCAGCGGTTTTTAAAACCACAGCCAGCATTATCAGCACTGTGATCAGCACATTATGGTCTCCTGTCCTGAGCCCCAAGAGCTCAAAGAGTGTCTGATTACTCACCAGGCAGATCTCTCCGGAGCCTGTCGAGGATGGGAAGACATAGTCTGAGGCACATGGATGTGATGCCCATGACCATAATTGGGATGCATTCTGTGAGGATGTGGAGGAGGCCGCTCATGAGCACGTCTAAACAACAAAGAACAGCCACAATTAAGTTCACATCTCTTTCAGTATGAAGAAACCAACACCCATAACCAAAATGTTACAGACTGAGCTACTACAGTGCCTTTAAAGAAAGAAGCTCTTCATGCAGTATTTTAATTTCTACTTCAGATATAAGTTACAAACTAATTTTAACATGGATTTCATATTCAAAGCCAAAGCCAGCTTCAGCTACAGTGATCTTCCCTTCACTGGGCAGACACGACTACAGAGCCTGACCAAGTGTTTAATCCTAACCTCAAAGAGCAGGGGTAGGAAGGTGAGGGCCACATGACAGTCATGTTCAGATTCAGTGTCATTCACAGCTCTGCTGCAGATTATTCTCGTAAAGCTATACCAGCAAAAGTAATCAGGGGAAACTTAATACACTAATCAGAGGACATTTTCCTTGAAACATGTTTGCATCGCAGCTCAGGTAATAAGAGCACACAGTTATTATCCATGCCAGCTGGTACAGAACAACTATGGATTTGAAAAAAAACTTTAAAAAACCCTTGCTGGCTGATTTCTGTTACTTTACCACTTCCCACTTTACCACAGAAAGAAATGGATTAAGATTTTTTTTTCCATTGCTTTCAATGCAGAAAGGACAGTTTATTATTCAACCTAAAAACTTGGATTATACATTCTCCAGGTTCACTACCATCTTAAACTACCTGACAAAGTGACCAGACATTTTGTAAACTTACATGTCTAGAGAGGCAAAAATGTACTTAACAGCAAACTATTCTAATCAATTAACTATGGGGAAAAAATCTGGAAGAACACATTTTAATAAAAATTTCAAAAAAAGGAAAAAAGAAAAACAACTTCCATAGTTTCACGGAACTTGAACATCACGTAGGCTCATTTTCCCTAAACTGAGTCTTAATCTAAAAGAAACATCTTTAAAATACAGAAATAATTTCGAAATACAAAACTCCTAGGCAGTCCATCCCACAATCTTTGAGGGGGTAATTAGATAAAAAATAAAGAGAAAGCCCATATGTTATACAAATGCAGTGCACCTTGATACACTGTGCCTTCTGCACATTTTATGGACAATTACACAACCCTAAGGAAGTTACAGCTGTTGCACCCACATTGGAGACACGACAGTGAGAAGAGGACTCTAACCATTCTCTATCTGCAATCCTGAAAGGGTCCTGTATTGCTGGACAGGAAGTATACAAGTTATTACCCCTTAGGTTATGTGTAGAAATGAAGGATGAAACAACATGTTAAGAACACTTCAAGATTCCGGCACACGGAACTGAAGGAACTGCAAGCCTGCGGGCAGCCTCAAGTCTGTATTCAGCAACAGACCAATATACACCAGTTTCTGGCTGTCAGACTATAATCTGATTTATAGGAGGCTGGGCCAAGACACCTGCAAGATTGATTTTGCACATAATTTGAATGAGAATTAGAGGGGGAAAAGAAAGACCAAGGGCAGAACGATTCCATATGGTTACAAACCAAACTGTAAGAGGAGAAATGTCATTGAGCAAACTGGCACTGTCTGACCCGAGACTGGTGACTTCAGAGAGAATGTCAAGGAAGAACCTATCCACATTTGTCTACAATTTCTATATATAGAAAGGAAATTCACTAAACTAAGAAATGCCAATATTCACAACTCCAATCCCCAAACTACTGGAAAATTTCCAGATCTGATAAGAAAGCTAGCACTATTATTTTTCCTTAAAATGCTGTCTTGCTGTCTCACAGCCACCAGCTTCTCCTATTTGCCATTTGTGGGCACTTACTGCCTATAGATACTTTTATAAATAACCTGGAAACTGCCTCAAAAGCTGCAGCTAAAGCAGAATTCTCTTTAAGCATTAACTTCTAAACTACTTTTAAGTTGGTTATGAGTCAAATTTGCATAACAAAGTTGGGAGCAACTAGAGAGCTCATTCTTGGAATTCTCTTAAATATTTAATCCTCAGAACTTTAGGTTTAACATTACCTCCAGAATTAAAACAAGTTCAGCTACTCTGTGAATATGAAACTACTACTGACCTGCTATCTGTTGGTACTAGCACCAACAATCTAGTTAAGCAACAACAGCAGCATGTCTTAGTATCACCAAAGCTACATTTCAACATTGATCACATTCTCAGTCTCCTCTTCTAAAGCAAAAGGTATAGTAAAGATACATAAGTATCTAATCTGAATTAAACCCAGTAAGTGGTCCCTTATGATAACTAGCTCATTTTATTTTAAAGTATTAGTTATATAAAAAGAATCTTAACCACATCAACAAGGCAAAACATGCTGTCAAGGAACATTTGACCAGAAATTATGATGTACTCTCCAGGCTGTCCATCTTGAAAAGGAATTCCTGCTTATAATCCAGAGGATGAGTAATGGGCAAGAGGAACAAGCTCCCCTTATCCTCCATGGCTCATTCGTGCCTCACCTGGAGACACTACTCAGAGGTGTAACGGAGCAGGGTCAGTCCTAATGCTCATGTGACTGTGACGATTTGTAAAGACACGTCTTACCATGGTTTAACACTAACAGTTCCTAACCATGCAATTAACAGTTTGAGATCCACATGCAACATTTTACAAACCTGAGGGAAATGAATTAAATGTTTAGATATTGTTCTGAGTACATTTGTGACATACGTTGGGTGTTGCATCATTCTTCTTCTCTGGACCTCCATCCTCTGGATCACTTCATGAGGATGTAGTCTCTGTGCCGGAGGTGCTGTTGCAGGGATGTGATGGGATATAGGCTGGTGTGTTGCAGGGAGATGCTGTGGTATTGGAGCAGCTGCATTGGCCAAGGGATGAGTTGGTGGAGGAGGAGGAACAGGATGAGAAGATGCATGAGAGGAAATCGAAGGATGAAAGGGATGCACTGGATGAGGGATAACATAATCCACTTGAGGTGGAGGTTGTGGCTGTGGAGGAGGATTCCCATGAGAGTGAGGACATGCAGAAGCTTGATGGTGAAGAGGTCTGGTCAAGGAAGCATCTGCAATGAAAACATCAGGTGCTTTTAATTTGGTCAGTTGAAGGTTATGACTTAAATTTATTTTAAGAAGTATCTTCACACAGGTGTTTCAGTATTATTACACCACTTTAAACAGTGGCAACACAGAAACATGTGTTTATGCAACTTTTAAATAAAGCAATTCCAGCAATATACCCTCCAAGAAACCTACATTTTCTGCAGCCAATAGCATTCTGTTTTCCAATACTGGCAAAAAAGAAGAAAAAAAAAATCCGTGTGATACACACTGGAAAAGGTACATAGAAAGGTCTGGGTTGGAAGGGACCTTAACAATCACTTTGTTCCAACCCTCTGCCATGGACAGGGACACCTTTAACTAGACAAGACTGCTCCAAGCCATGTCCACCCTGGCCCTGAACACTTCCAGGGACGGGGCAAACACAGCTTCTCTGGGCAAGCTGTGCCAGAGCCTCACTACCCTCACAGGGAGGAATTTCTTCCTTAAACCCAATCTAAACCTACGCTCTTCCAGTTTAAAGCCATTCCCCCTTGTCCTATCACCACATGCCCTTGTCAAGAGTCCCTCTTCAGATTTCTTAGAGCCCCTTTAGGCACTGGAAGGTGCTATAAGGTCTCCCCAGAGCCTTCTCTTTGCCAGGCTGAACAACTCTACTCTTTCAGCCTTTATCCCCAGATAAGATCAACTGTTTAAATTATTTCTTAATCCATGTTTTGCTAGGCCAGTTCTATGATCAATGCAAGCCGGCGGGAGGCGTTTCGCACGCTGCCAGGGCAGCAGTGCCAGCAGTACTTACAAGGAGAATGCATGTAATGGCGGCAGGAGGAGAGCGATGCCTGGGGCGGCGGCTGCGGCTGGGGCTGCGCCACGATGCCCGATCCGTACCCGTCTATCGCCAGCGACTGGCTGGGCCCAGCGCCTGCCTGGTGCCCGTAGAGCGTCGTGCGCGACGAAGAGCCGGGGCAGCACGGATCGAAAGCAGATGTTCCATGGAAAGCACCGCTGCCATGACTTCTGATACCACTGCTGCTTAAGTCTACTGGCAATGCCTGCTGCAGAAATAAACCGTCTTGTTTCAAGCAACTCTTCAGATACTGAAAGCAAAGTCACACTCAAGCATCACATTTAAAAAAAAAAAAATACTATCACAAGTAACTGGGATCCAAATTTTGAAGTTTTAAGGCTTGTCTCTGGAACATTTTTAAAATATAGTTAACATTTCTTATTCCTAAATCTTTGAATCTGGTGAGAGACTAATGTCATTACACTACATTCTGTAAAAAACAAACAAACTAAAATCCCCCCCAAAAAACCCAACTCTCCCAACGAAACTAAAAACCCCAACAAAAACCCCTAGAATAGATAAATAAGATTGAGAGTTCTGCATATTGTAACTTAAGTTACCACACTACTGTTCCTTCTTATGACTGTATTGTTTTAAAGCTGTGATTTAATCATTGAAAAAATCTTAAAAACCAATGCTTTTAAAGGAGCAACTCTTTTATACTTTTTATATACAGAACATTTGACTTGATATTTTTCTTCCCTCAAAGCAGCTCAATGATTTGCATTGCAAAACTGCTATGATGGGCAGAATATTTCAAGGTAATTATGTTTGGTTTGCTACACAGTCACTCATCTTGCAGCCATCAAGAGGTCAGTTGTCAATGGTTACCTGTAGGATTATGTCTTTCTATAAAATTTCAGGGTTTTGTGCTCATATATATTACAGCTCAATTTTTCCTTTTAGTTCCCTTCTATAATGTCTGATGCAGAGCAAGAGAGTAATTTCTAATTCAGCATTTTATCCTAGTCTCTCTTATCTGGAACAACTTGAAATCCCAAGTCACAAGGTGTGACTGTGAGTCACAAGGATTAAACATGCCTGCTCGTGGTAACTGGTGCCAGAACTGCTGCTTGCTCCACACGGGGCAGGCACGGGGGGAGGCCTTTCCACAGGGCAGCTGGAGTCACTGAATGAAGGAGACAGCGGGACAGCTGGGTGAGGGTTGTGGTGGTGGTGGTGGTGATGCTGGAAGTGGTGGCCATGCTGCTGAAAGCAGCTCGTATGCGGGTGCCCCAATGCATGATGAGTCTGTGAAGGTCCTCCACAAGGAGAATGCTGGGGGCAGCATGATGGTAGCCTTGGCATGGCCGGAGGGCCAGTTTCCAGTGTCGAATTAGATGCAGCTCTTCTTACTTCATCTTGAAGAGAAAGAAAGTTAATATTGAAGTGAAAGAAACTAGTGAAGGTGATCAATGTAAAGCAGTGTCTTAAATAGAAAGAAACACCCTGTACCTCATGATTAAATACTTAACCAGTTGAAAACCAGATCTAGACTATAACAAAACAAACTAGATACAAAAAGTAAGATTTAGCTATACCTGCCAAATGAACCAAAACTGAATGATTCAGGTGGAAGTACTCATGGCAACCAGTGGAGGACATGAACTGACACTTGCCTTATTCCACAAATTTAAGGCATGTCATCAGCAGGGGAAGGAGGGAAGAGTGTTCCTGTGGTTAGCGGGCAGAGACCTGAAATTCCTGTGCAGCTGTCACCCACTCGGGTTTATTGTCCCTCACCTCACTTGCAGACAGGGCAGCTTTGTTTCGGTGAGCGCTCCCTGTATATACAGCTCTATATACAGGTCTGTATGAACGTGCTCCCAGGGGTGATCCACAGCACGAGCTATACTCAAGGAATCCAGATACATCCTTCACTTCCTTACAACACACATTAAAAAAACACCTCTGTAACACACTGCAGTAGGAGACTTAATTCCCAGTGAACTACATTCCACCTCCTCAAAAAGCAAGGATGTGGTTGTTATACATAACCAAATCATTCCAACAGGCAAAAGCAGAAGGCTCCAGCAAATTTCCCGTATCTTTATGGAGAAATCAACGATCTTTTTCACATTCCTGTCCTCTCAGCTTACTACTGTTAGGTTCAGTACTAAAAGTTCACATGGCATTTAATTTAGAGAATGCTGATCAAGTTCCTCTACCTCCTTTGTACTCAGAGGCAACACAACAGCTCAAAGCTCTTATTCTGTACCTCCAGCTGAAGTACCAGCAGTGCTGCCACTGGGGAGACTGGGAGTGGTCTCTGGTGCTGCAGAGGGCTGGCTCGTGGAGACGTTTGGAGCTGCATCAGAGGCCTGCTCTGAGGTAGACGTACTGGAGCTGGTAGTGGAAGCAGAACTCACGACCTGCGGCTCCACTCGAGCTGATGTGGTTGGCACAACTGTCGGTTCTAGTGAAATAAAAGAGCTTTCATGTTCTTTAAGCTTTAAAAGATGCTGAGGTTTTTTTTATTGTTGTTGCTGCTTTTGAACTATTTTACACGACATTCTCAATTCTGGCCTTGCCAGAAGCTAAGAAAGTCAGAACACAAAAACCTGAGAGGTTTGTGTGTGGAAAGAAAATTAAAATTATCTTATTTTCTCTCTCTTTTTTTTTTTACATCTACTCAAATTTCCATAATTAACATAAAATCAATTCTCAACCAAATCTGACATTTAAGTTTTATTTACTGGATAAAAAGACCCCTTCTATAAAGGAGATTAAATTACTTTGGTACTTTATGATGAAAACACTTGCTGATATCCTCCATGAATCCACAGGGAAACTACTTCATGATTAAATATTATCCTTATAACTTTTTACTGCCTACAAAGAACAGAAAAACTTCTACATCACTCATCAAGAACAGCATAATGTCTAAACTAGCAGTACTACTTTACAAACTCCAATCACTCCAGATGCATAGTACTAAAGGCTTTAGCAAGATAAGCTTGGTTTCTAGTCTCAACACATGTGAAAAGCAGATTACCTTCTCTTAAAGGTACATACCTGCTCATATTACACAGTGCAAAGCTAACAGTGAGCAATCCTGGAAATCCAAAATACTTGATGTGTCTTGTCCTTTACTAGGTAATTGTAAACAAGTTAAAATTTAAAACTATACTTGGTGCATAATTAAAATTTAGTTTTGAAAAAGACTTTGACTTTAAGTTTGAAATTTCTCTTAAGTAATGAAAGGCAGTGACATGACTAAGAACATGAGATACCATAAAAGGGAAGATTACCAGAAACCACTCAGTTTTTTTTAGTAAAAACGTCCACATGAATATCAGGGAGGAAAAAAAAGCATCAGAAAACTTCACATACTTCCCTTACACAAAGTCTCAAAATAAAATATGAGTAGTTTTCAAGATTTCTCTCTATATCTAGTAGGAGTATCAGCAACTCAGTGAGCAAAGGAATAAATATATCTTCTCTCTTGCAAGTCTTCCAACTCATCACATTAAAAAAACCTGATATCTACATTTAAATTCCTCTCACTTTTAATGTGACATTCCAATATACTAGTTTTATTTATTTTAATGACAACATTTTGGGAGAAATATATTAACGTTTAAATTCAGAAAACAAGAGCAACTTTATAGTACACATATAGCCTACAATGAGAAGTGATCAGCCAGTCCTCAGGCCAGTGGCCACACTGAGATCCCTCAGGCCCAGGTATCCCACCAGCCTGAGACTTTCACCAGCAGCCCTACAGACACTTCTGATTCTACCTTGCCCAAACCAGTGAAAAACAGGTGGCTTGGTCCATCTCGAACTACTAGCTAAGAGAAACTGCATTTCTTAACACACTGCACGGACATGAACCCAGGAAGATAGATGGAGATAGGATCCTTATGCTCAGGGAAGCAGCCAGCCAAGTTTTAAGACCAGTATCTTTGATAAAATAAGTTGGGATTAACTGCACAGCTGCCTTGTAACAGTGTAAAGTCTGATCATTTTACAGTAATTCATGTGTGAAATTTGATGCCTAAACCCCAAAATAATATTCCTTAAATCCTGGAAGATTCATCTTAGGCATTTCCTCTAGGAGGCGGGAGAAACAGCTAGTCTTTAACACACACACACATTACAGAAGTGTATTTAAAAAATAACTTAGTTTCTGAGTATAGGACTAAATTCTGTAATATGAATTTTAAGAGTAAATTAAAGCAATAGAAACCTACACCCCACCCCTTCAACAAAGAGCTGTTGGGTAAGAGCGGTTCACAGTAAATCCATAAAGAAAATAAACTGTACATCAACTCATCCTCTTCCTTAAAAGCCATTAGCCAACCAAAACTATTCTCAGGCCTTTCCAACTCTCCAACCCATTCCAAAAATCAAGACAACTTGAAGAATAAGATACTGCAAGATACTGAGCTTGCAATGCACTCAGGGACAGAACCACAACAGGACAAAACTTCTGTTCACATTACAAATAACATGCCCCCAAGAAATCCCCCAAACCACCACCATCTACAAATATAAATGTGCAAAAATGCACGTGAGCTTCAGTTTTTCCTTCTCTCAATTTTTTGATAATACCTGTAAGTTGCTCCAATGATTTTCAGCAGGAATAGACTTATTAAGTGTCAGCAGGTTTTAATGTTAGGAACCAATGAAAGGTTACAGCTTCAGAAATCTAACACAATTTACTAGTTTAGGGTTGGGCTTTTTTTTCTTTCTTTAGAAGTTATTTTTACTTCAAGGTCTGAAAGAACAGCCACTATTCTAAAGCATAGGCAATGACAGACTTTCCTTTTATAGTGCTGTATTGAAGTAAGTGCATATTTTTCAAGAAGTAGTTCCAACCTGTTCTGTAATTTCTGCCTGGTGAGTCAGCCCTCAGACACACACCCAAGGCAGCTTTGGAAGAAAAACCGTATCTTTAGCTCTAAAAGACCCACTGAAAATGGCTAAACTTTTAATTTTGAAAGGAAAGGCACAAGAGGATTTTCTGACAGGTTTGGAAATCAAGACATCCTCATAGAAAGGTACCTTATATCTGATGCAATTAACTCCAGTGCCCTTACACTGCCCATCCTGCTCCTGAAGAGATTTCTCTGACAATGCAACTTACCATCTTCATCCACGGTGAGGTCCACGACTTCAGCTGCATTCTGCCTCAGGGGCTGGATGACTGTGGAGATCCTGCTGCGGGATCGTTGCTCCGGAGGCCGGGCAGCGTGGGAACTGGAGCTCTGGCCCCAGTGTGATCTCGAATGTCCGAGCGCAGATCGAGACCTTAACAAAGGGCAACACCTTAGCTACTGGCCTACATTCTGCCATTATTAACTTCTTCTCCGCATATTTGAGAAGCTACTTGGAGTTTTTTTATTATTAGAAAAGCATTTTGTTACATTGAGATACCTCGTGGCTTCACTTTCACTGAATGCACTTACAAACACTATTGCAGCAGAGAACACAACAGCAAATGTCCAGCATGGAGAGTTTAAAGATCTTTAAACCATGTCCCATGTACATACAGCTATCTTAAAAAAAAAACAATTCACTGTGAAACCCCACAACCATAGCCAAGCAGCAATTATAGCTGAAGTTGTTTTAGCTTTGTAAATAGTAAATGAAGAGTCTCCAAATCCTATACTACTCCTGTGCAGTCTGGAACAGCAGGTCTATAAATGATGACAGAATTAGGAAGACAATAAAAATTTGTAAACATTAAATACTTTTGCACGTTAACTTGTGATAGAGTACTTTCAGAGGATAATTTCTGCAGTTCAAATTTCCAGTATGTCTTGACACTAAAAAATCTCTGGACTTTTCTCTCTAATATTTTACTCCTCCTCTTTGGAGAACGAACATAGCTTTTTGTGATATTTTAACTAAAATGAAATGTGGCTTGAGGAGATCCTAAGCCTATAACCACACCTAAGGAAGGGATGATTTTATCTCTATATTATAACACTTAGCACCCATTCTGTTCAATTTAGCCACTCAAACCCAAACATTCAAGACAATGATCTCTGGAGTGCATATCCTCTTTGGAGAATACAGTTTTTAATTAAGGGAACAATATTTTTAGAGTCTTGTATTTATCATTTCACTCTCAAAAAACTTTGACTTTCCAGTATTTACACAAATTAAGTGGCTCTTATTTTCCAATTTGGAAAAACAATATACTCAGACTTCAGAAATTCGGAAAAGGAAAATGTGAAGAAAAGGGTATGACTTCACTAAAAACAAACAAAACCTATTGCACAAATCACCATGGAGCTACTGCTGTTTGGCTGTAGCATTGCAGAAGGTGAGGGAAGAAAGAATTAATTTTTTCAAGTCTTAAGGCTATTACAGAAAACACATTTATTGATGCTACGAATATACAAAGCTGTTTATTTTTCAAAAGCATCTGGCTTTCGATAGCTTTGAATTTGAAGTTCTCTTCAAGGAACTCCACTTTAACAGATTCTGTAAAATCTGAAAATATGGAACAAAACTTCCAGATATTCATGGAAGAACAAGAAAGCACATACAGCTTCAAAAAAGTAGGCTACTTTCCTGAGAAATGCTCAGCTAATCCCTAGATAGTCAACTCAGCCTACACATGCTCTGTCTAGGATCTCACTGCACAGCTTTGCTTCCCCCAAATTCTGCACATCAATCACACTAATACAGCTACCTCAACAACTCCAGATTAGTTGAATTCTCAAGCTTTGGCAAAGCTGTGCTTTAGGGGTCTGTCCTTACTTTGTTTGGGGGTTTTTGTTATTGTTTGGGTTTTGTTTTTTTTTTTTTTTTTAATCAAAAATCCATACTGTGCATTCTGTTTAGAATTCCAGCGACATTACCTTATGGGCTTTTAATGGCACAAGGCATTGTAACAAACTTGGAGGCAAGCAAAACTCCATTAATACAAAGAGATGCAAATCTCACCTGTAGTTTTCACCAACTGTGACAATCTCCACTTCACTATCTGTTGAGGTAACATTTATTTCTTCGTTAGCAGCGACTTGGGGAGTGGAGGATGCTTCAATCACCACAACATCTTCATCAATACTTCCTGATGAGGAAAAAGGAAGAAGAAAGTTTATATACTTCATTTCTCTCAGGAACTGTCACTAAAAGAGACTGTTTTTCACAGATTTAAAATGTATGTAGGCAGACAATTCCATGGTGTGTGTCAAAACCTTAGGTGCAACTGTCAAATACATGATCTAATTATTAAAAGGAGCAATTCTGCTGTAAATACTGAAGCAAAATGAAGGAAGAAGACAGAAGATTGAGTGTGGAGTGTGCAAGCTTGCACTGCAAGCATTGAAAGCAATTACAGTCAATTTTATTATCTGTAACACCAAGAAAATCCAGTCATTTAACATAAAAATAGAGCAAACTTCCAAGCTAGCAAAGCCATAGTGGTGTGTTATCACTAATAGCTTTTAAAAAAATATTTACATAGGTATCAGTCTCAAGGCTAAGCATTGACAACAGGAGAAAAATGATGCACCAACTAGTTTATACCTACAACAAAATTAATCCCTTGGTGTTTATAAACATCTTTGTATCTAGACTTTTTGTGGCATTCACAATCTGTACTAGACAGAGAAAGATAAAATTAAACTAAGAATGGTAAAAAACATCAACCAAAACCCCACAAAAGAGACAAGTTTTCATAGGAAACAACTTCTGCTTCAGGAAGAATGGTTAAAGTTCCAGCCTAACAAGCAGCCACATGAAACACTGCTCTAGAGCTGCAACTCTGGCAGTGACAAGTCTGAGCTATCTACAATACTTCAACTGAGATATGGGTTATTCACTGAGCACAAAAGAACATCCTAAAAAAATGAGCTGTATAGCTTAGAAATCACAAACTACCGTTTCGGGTTTTGCAAATTGCTTCAAGGAAGTGCTTGAAGAATTTGGTCTCATTCAAGTCAATATTTCCATCCTGTATGGACTGACTGTTGTCAGCTGCTTCACCCAATTACATGGTGGGAGAGATTATCCTTTTTAAATTTTAACAGTTTTTATGCTTTGAAAAAAACCCCAAACTGCATTACCTATTTTCCAATGGCCTTTGTTTCTGACTGTATTTATCCCAGAAGGATTGCTGACTGAAGATGTAAAGAGTGATGCTTCCAAACACTCGTACTCAAAAAACTCTAGCAATTGGAAGTGTGTAGAACAAAATTAATTCTCAGAACTTGCATGAAAATTTTGGGGAAAACTGAAAATACTGCAATGCCTAAAAACCAAAATCACATTCCAAAACTGAAAATATTGAAAGGCCAGTTACTCAGAGTGAAAAGCAGCAGCTAAAGCCATCACATTCAGAAGAATGTAAACGTTGTGCCTATCATGGGCAAACAAGCAACAGCTTCCTTACACAAAACTATCTCAGCTGCTCTCAGACAAAAGCTGGGGAAAGGTCACTGAGAAAAAAATCTTCCAAACCTGCACTTCCCTGAAATATAGTAAGTTTGAGAGCACTCCTCAGACTCCACATGTCCTCAGGCTCAGTATTTATTGAAATTTATGACATGTGCAAAAGTAGAAGGATTTAGGCTTAAATATGATTTTGTTACTTCAGAAAACAAACAAGTTCTCCTTAAGGACAGAATCATCTGCCATGTGGATCTATACTGAAATTCACACAGTGTGCATCTCTACAGAAATTCTGGCACAAGCTCAGCTAATGAAAACCAGAGGGAATTCTTAACTGAGTATCTACACAATTCAGATACCTTTCTCAATGTTTGAAAGCTCATTTTACTCAATTTTTTTTTTTTAAAGCACATCCTTAGTTCAGATGTGATTTTACCAACTACACAAATCAGACTGTAGAAAACATCAGGACTGGTACTGAATGAACAGGTCTTAACGACTTCCAAAATAACTAAGAAGATCTTTAGGAAAACAGTACAAGTTGCTCCAAGGATATAGCATAGACATAGTTCAGACATAGGCAATTTCCTACTGTTCAGGCTTCTAAAAACACCTTCCCAAGTCAAAAGCACAAACTGATGAAGCTTTCATCCTGTGAAATACTTTCCTATACAATGAACCAATGCTTTCTTCAAAATTAAGCATAAAAACAACTCCCCTAAACTATGTAAATATTCAATTGTTTTATATAGTCTGCCATGATAAGGTATAATTCACTTTTCTCTTTTAGCACATATCAGTCACTGACCAGTCATCTTCTGTCTGCAAAGACTTTCAAGCAAAACTTAAAGCATGAATACCTTACTCATCAATGTATCATCTGAATGACTGAAGCTGTAAGAAGCCAGCTAAATCTGTATAATGACAGCGTTAACTACATTAACCCTGCAGTTCTTGAAGGTTACCTCCCTTCAAGGAGAAGAGTCACTGGACTGTTGACAGCCAAACAGTTACGCAGATGTAAGAGATGTATTTTGTACTACTTTCGGAATAATACCTGTGGCTACAAAACAAACAGAAAATCATCCTCCTGCAGGCACACATTATTACTCTCTGTCATCTTCTGAATCACAAAACATAGCGAGCAAATTATACTGTAGTTATTTGTGAGTAAATTAGCCTTTGGGCCACCACTGAAAGACTCAGTCTGCATTTTAAGTGATCTACTTAAAAACAAAACTTGTCCTGAAAATAACAGCAAGTTCCCACTTCATGAGTTCCCACAGATTTTGGGGTGCTTTTTCCCCTTTTCACACCACAGATAGTATTTTATAGTGCATGCAAGACACCAAATTTCAGTTTGCAGGTTTTGCATTTCCCATTCAGATCTTTCAATAACCATTAGTAACTAAGTTTTGTATGTGACTATTAATTAAAAATAAGCAATAACTTCTTTACGTAAGTTTCCCCCCCTCTTTTAAAAGCCTGTTTTATGATGGAAACCTAATGCTCAGCTGGCCTAGGGGAAGGGATAAACTGCACATGCTTGAATCCAAATCTGAACATGTCTAAAACGATAATCCTACCTTAAAAATAAAAACACACTCTCTTCCAGGCCTTACCTCACAAAGACAGTAAATCTGTCCTAATAAAGTACTTTACTAAGCAGAATATAACTTCTATAATAAAATAAATATAATATTGGACCCTGAAGTCCAATACTTAGATCAGTAAATGACATATTTTTCCCTAGAAAGTTGTAAGATTACTTCATAACAGCAACTGCTATGTGCCACTGATAGACCAACTTGCTGGGAAGCAAGCTTTAGACTCAAATACTTAATTAATCAAGAAGTTGTAAGCAAGAGACTAAGCTTTGCACAGTAGAACATGTATAATATATATAATTATACTACTATTTAACTCTAAAAGACCATGGCATAACTCCATGATTAATCAATCATCATCACAAGTACCGCTCCAAGGGCATAAATAACACTGGTGTAATAGCCAAATTTATGTTTGGCTGACTGTTGTCACTCCCAGAGGGTATTTTCACATCTGTTTTTGCAATTAACATGGAGTTGAACCAGTCTGAATATTACATGTACGATAATAAAAGCATTTTGCTATACATGGTTTCAAATGAGACAGTCTGATCAAGTCTTAAGTGAAACCAGAAGAGATTTAAAACAAGCAGTCAGGTTCCAGTGACAGAGATGACTTATTTTGAGTTCCAAGCTTTCACTGGATCAGACCAAGAGCGCACTCAGGCACCTGTTCTCTCTACCAGCTGCAGCAGACAAAACTACATAGCCAGAGCAGAAAATTCAGGCTACAAATTTTAACTAAAAGCTCTCACACCACCGAGCACCCACAACAATGTCATGGACATAAGAGCACAATTTCTTGTCCAGTCATTGCTCATAGACAGCTGTCAATAAGTGTGTTGAATCCCTTTTTGAACTTGGGACTATGTGCCTCTACAGTCACTTACGCTCACGAATTAATAATAATAACTTTGATAGTAATTCAGCTTGAAATGAATAAAATAATATCCTAGTATTAATGAGCACTGTCTTCTTTACCTCTCAAATGTCTTGAACTAGGTATGGTGGGAACCCCCGCTCTGACCCCATTAACACTGCTGGCATAACACCACTGTATGAGGAGCCATCCTCTGTCCGGTCACGTATTTGTTGGCTTTGCTCCCATTCTCAGGCTCTGAAGGTCCTGTGAACCACGCAGACAGACCAAACACATTTGTCCTTTCCCTCCCTAGATGTCTCAAGATTCCTGGGCGCCAGGACGATCACTCCCTTCTCCTGGTGGCCTTGAAGGTCCCAGGCAGGCGGCCAAGCAGGTGCTGTTGATGACCCTGCCACAGCGCAGGGGAGCCGGAGAGCACCCAGAGCACTGGCCAGAAAATCCAGCAGTTGCAAGCCCCAAGTGGGAACCTGGACCAGAAATGCGACCTCAACCCCTCACTGGTGGCAAGGGACACACCTCTGTCATCATCCACTTCCTCTGAGGACTGAGTGAGTGACTCATGTTCTTTTATATGGTTTTTGAGTCTAGATTATGACTGTTATACTGATAAAAGCAAACCACACATTAAGATTTGACTTGATCTGCAGAGTGTCCAGGTTATTAGAAATTCTAATTTAAGTGCTAGTATAAATTTTGTATTATGCTGTTTATAGATTGTATTACATTGATTCTGCTTATAGAAATCGTGTGCGATTCTACTCATAAAATTACAATATTCTGCTAAGAAAAGAAAGACTTAATTGTAACTACGATTCAGTGCTGTCAACATTCTGGGAAAAACTTGCCTGTTCTCTTAGGGCTGGGTGATGACAGTTTTTCTGTATCTGAGACTACTTGGAATATACTTTCCAATAGCTGTGCACGATGGGAAAAAATTTTCCAAAGCACACAAATTGCTTAGGAGTCTGCACCCTGGTGGAAAAGACAGTCAACCACAGTTTAGGGGATTTTGTCCAACTATGAGCTACACTAATTCAAACCTGTACCAACTGTTCTTAACCTTGCGCTAAAATCAGTCCCATGGGCAATGCCACAACAAGCCAATTCTACAAATAGCATCTTTTCAGCACAGAGAGATGCAGCAGGGAAGTGCTGAAGTGAATTCCACACTATGTTCTATTACTATAGCTATTTAAAGCCCCAATTCACAGCAGATGGATATAGCAACACTGATTAATGGCCACTGCTCACAAAGCCAGGTGCTTCTCTCCTCACCACTTCTCAGTTCTTCTCCGGTAAGCAGCATGGTAAACAGGATACTTATACACTTCCTTATCCACTAATGCTATTGAGATAAAAGCTTGGAATTATGAGCTGCATCAGCTGCTGTGAGAAAAGGACTGCATGCTGTAGTTCGTAGGAGGGATTAAGTAGCTGAAAAATAATCAACTCTAACAACAGGCAGCTCATTTCCACTTAATACCTGTTTATCTTAAACCAGTTAAAATAATCTGAGCATAAAGTGGTATATGCTTAACATTTTCATCAGCCTCTGGCTTGTAAAATATTGAATATCTATATTCAACATTTTTTGGGAGACAGACAACAAATGTTAGAGAATCAAGAGGACAGTAGTCAACAAACAGTGTTGTATCGTTCTAAGCAGCTTTCAACAAAAATTGGAGCAGTTTCTCATCAGCATTACAGTCTAAGAAAAGAAAAACCTGTCTAGCATTAGTTATTTAAAAATATAAAATAACAATGCAGACCCTAAAGGAATCAGAAGCTATGAGGTGAACAATTTGAACAACTTACGACAATGCAAAACTCTACACAGCTGCTTTTTTCTAACAATACTTCGCCATTTTCCAGAGTTCTGCTTTATTGCCAAATCAGAGTATGTAAGGTTAAAAACTTGTTCCAGTTCTAGCTTTTGCTAGACTTCCCTCCACAGATTGCCTTCAGAAGGCAGCCCCAACCCTTTAGATCCAAGATGAAAATCAAATACTTGTAGAAGCAGAAGATTTGCATCAGAGATCCAACAAAAGCAAAAGTTGAATTTAGGCACCCTTCATAAGCAAAGTCAATGGAGGATTATTTCTGTTGGTGTGTATACAGGGTTACAGAAAAACCTCTGGACTACCTAAACAAAACACAGAATCAAATTTCATGTTTCCCTGCAAAAATGTGGATGCTTGCTGTCATTTTAACTGCGAGCCCAGTACTCCAATTGAAACCAACTGATCAACACCATAAATAGAATCCACACCCCTGTAAGCACCTGCACCTTCAGCTGTAAGCATCATTAAACTACACACAGCTGTTTTTACACTTACGCCCCCAGCTCCTGCCTCCCCTGAATGAGCTTCAGCTGCCCATCCCAGATGTAATGAGAACAATGCCTTCTACGGCACACAGTTATTAAAGCAGTATCAGCCAGTCCCAGGTGTCAGGATGTAGCTGTTCACACACACTCCAAAAGCACAGAGTCTCACCAGAAGAACAGCTAAAGCCCCAACAGAAAAGGAGGAAAAGTCCTATATAGTGCTATTTGGTTTTTTGGTAAAGGTTTTGTTAAACAAACAACCCTCCTTTCACAACTCCATTAGTATGATTTTTCCAATTAGCCAAGTTAATTTTATTAATTATAAGAACTTACTAAACACTTCTTTCGGTAAAAGGATCTGTTACTTTAATTTCTTGCAAAAATCAGAAAGAAATGTTTTCCAGAATAGTCTAAGCTAATTAAATTTACTAGTTCTTTAAATGCACTGTATCTTCAGATAAACATCAACATTCAAAGCAAAGAAATATTTTCTGCCATATCCTTAATACAAATTGCTATTCAGTAGGCTAAAAGGCTACTAATCACATCACTTTGAAGCCTGCTTATTAAAAAAATCAGTTATTACCACATCTTTTTAAATTGTATTTTCTTTTCCAATTATTATTATTCTCCTCCTTTCCTAAGTCTGTCCTCTAGTACTTTTACATGTATGCTGCAGGCCTCATATTCTTAGCAGAAGTACTGTCCTTCAGTACACTCTGTAATTTTGGCAGACATGTGCCAATGTAGAGCAAAGAAATTTTCCCTAATATTAACAAGCTCATGTAGCATTACTACCAATACAAGCCTTTCCTCATACAGAAATCCAATCATGCTGGCTCACTATACAGAGAAGTCGCATAGGTGTTTTTCCAGCTGGCCCCATTTCTGTCCTAATTAACTCAATAACCAGAACTGTCTTATATAACAGCACAAAGCTACAGAAAATGTTAATCACATTTTTATCTTGCTAAAAATAGGACACTTTCACAGAGGATGTCTGCTCAACTTCCCATTATATCTGCAATGTAAACAAAATGCTCAAAAAACTTTACATCAGTACATACTTCGACTGGAAAAACCCCCACAGTATTCACACACACTAAGCCAGAATCACTTTTCAGCTCCCTGCAGGCACTGGTCCTGAAGTAGAGGCAGGACAGGACACAATCTTTAAAGCAAACCTTCTTTCAGTTACAACGCATGTCAGTATTTTTATCTAAAATTAACTGGTGCAGAACTAATCAATTTTTTCATTCATGACAAGAAAATAAACGATTTCATTAATTAAGTGTGCCTTTTAAGCAGTATAAAAATTAAGCCATTGGACTTTTCCACAGCTGTGTGGAAGGAGAGTTGTTAATGATCCTACATCATTTTATAGTTACGTGAAACTCCACCCTCCCTGAAAATTGTAAGAAACCATTAACTTGGAAACAAAGGTGTTAACACAGTAGTTTCTCAAACTGGCATTTCATATAAATGTATGCATATCCCCACACATTTATTATTTACAAATCATATTCTTGAATATGGTTAAACATGCATGTCAAGTGTAACTTTTTTAGGTCTAATTAATTTCTATTCCCACAAATATGCATCAAGATAATTAATACTGGGCAATAATTCATCTGTTTCAGACTATATATGCCCAGCCCTAGCACTGCATAAGTGAGACTTTTGCATTACAGGTTTTACTTCTCGGATTTAAACATCACACAAACTATTTCCTGCTACAATGAATAACAAGCAATTATCTAGACTTTAGTGCTCTGTTTCTGTTCAAGCATAAATCCTGCCCTAACATGAACACTGACACTTTTTTTTTAACCTGTCTTTGTATTTTCAGTCACACTTTCTTAGAAGAATGATCAGCACAGCCTGAGATATGGTTTCACTTATTAAACCATATTTGTCACTAGATAAAACATATGGTTGCACAGATTAACACCATGCTGTGTTCTATCTACTTCCCCATGCTCTCTAAAAAGCTGAACTAAAACAGAATGCACAACTACTTTCACTTGGCAAATTTAACATGAAAGGAAGTCCAAAAAAATCCATCAATTAACAAAAAGCCACAACCAACAAACAAACCAGGAAAAAACAGGCAAACCAAACCAAACAAAAACATCCCCCAAAGTCTTCCTCCAAACACTCAAGCATTCAGATACTGTGACAAGACATATTTGAGAAATAACTGTGTAAACCAACTGCATTGCAGTGAGTTTATCTAGGTAAAACATTTGGTATATATATTTTCTCTTATTATCTCAGTACTAAAGCTACCGTCATCTGACTCATATTTCAGGCTCTTAATAACATTGGACATTTTTTCTTCATATTTTTATAAATTGTCAAGTGCAGTTAAATATTAGCAGAGATTTCTACATTCTGAAAATAGAATTATTACACAATCAGTTCAAAGCTAAAATCATTAATACAATTCAACAGCTAAAAAAGTAAAAACGGATCAACTCAGCAGCATGTGACTAATCAGACTGAGCAACCTTCCACTATGTTCTTTAGAAACCATTAACTTTTACATTCAAGATTTTAGATTTGTTATAATTCTGCTGTAAGATCTGAATGTACTTTTGCCATCAAGAATTTATGTTGTACTATTTGTAGTATTAACCTCAGCAAAAACTGCTCCAAAGAACTTATAAAAAAGCCTATTGTATACAATGAAGGACAACTAATACAAAATATCTCAGGAATTCAGCTTTACCTGAAGGAACAGCTGTGCTATTCTGGTGGTTTTCACCAGAAGACACAAACAAGTCTTCCTCCCCTTCAGTAGATGAACTGGAAGAAGATTCAGTACTGAGATCATTCTCACTGGAGCTGCTAGAACTGGGGAGCAAAGCATACTTTCTTCGAGCTAGCACTTCCCGCTTTTTCCTCTGCATTAAAATTCGTTCTTTTTGGTTCTGTGTCCGCTGTGATGAACTTGTTTTCACAACTCTCTTCCTATATGGAAGTCTTCTTAAAGAACTGTTGTGAAAACAGGGCCTTTTCATCAATAACCCGGGTACAGAGTCTGCCTCAGTCCGAGGCCACTTGTGTGACCTTGCACTGTGAGTTCTACTTGGAGTATTCAACACTGCCTGAGGGTGTCTCATAGGAGCATCTTTTTCTTCATCAGATGTTACTGTGTCAGAGTCTCCAAAATGCAAGCTAGATGAAGGTGAAGAGATACAGTCACTAAAAGAAGAATCATTATCTTCACTCTGTGTTTCTAGATGCTGTCTCAATCCTAAGATTCCTTTATTTTCTTTATCAGGACAGTTTTGAGTGTATGAAGGACCAGCCTGCTGGCTCTTGCGTTTTTTTCGCACCACAATACCTTTTTCTTGCTCTGTATGGTTGCCATTCATGTCCTTTTGTTTTTGAGAATCACCACACAAGTGAGAGAACTCATTCCCTACTTTACTGGCAATCATCTCAACTTCTGCAGTGAAGCTTTTGGCTGCCCCAATAGGCTCAGGGTTCAAGAGGATCCCCTTCAGACTCTCCTGTCTCTTTGGTGCATCAGAAGGAACTTCACTCTTCATATCCGCTTTTAGAGTATAAACCAAATTACATTCAGGAGTCCATTTAGACATGGAAAGATTTAAGAAAGGCCTAGAAAATAAAACAGATAAGCATCAAGAAAAGAAGCATTAGATTTTTTCAAAAGCAAAGCTGAAATAAGGGAAAACCCATTTACTGCTAGGACTAACCCCCCAGTGGAAACAGCAAAACAACAGTAACCGAAATAGAACTATTTCAAAATATTAAGAATACTGCTTGACAATGTAATTTTTTACTAAGACAGAACTCCTATAATTTGCATTGAAGGCAAGTTCTTATGGTCAGTGAAAACATTATCACTTTCACAGAGCAAATACTGGTGTATGTCCCCTGCAAAACAGATGATGTCTGCTTTACTGATACTTATGTATGGCAGTTACAGGCTATTCCTTATAGAAGTTAGCTGAATTTTGGTTGAATAGCTCCCGTAGCCATCAACTAAAATGCCTGCTTAAAAAAGGCCTGTATCTTCCCCTGCAGCAGAACACAGGGACAGTAAATACTTCAACACAATACATGGTGTTGTATGGTGTCAACTGAGCTATAAAAGCCAGTTGCTTAGAACTCATGGTTCTTCTCTGACATGAAAAGGAATGAAACATGAGAAATTCTGAAGCGTTATTATTTTGAGGCAAAGTAATAAAAATCCATTTATTACCTTGAGTCTCTTTCAAAAACCACCACACATTAGCAGTACAGTGTACAAAGCTATTTTCAGTCCATGTACTTTTGACTCTTACCCTGGCAGAAACTGAGTACATCATATTATATGTTCCCTTAGCAGTCAGTACCAGGCAGGTTCCCCTCCCTGCCAAAATATAAAGCCACCAACGTACAACATTACCCTCAAAGAAATACTTTTGTACTGGAGGACACAGACAATAGTAACCTCGGTAATAGATCCACGTTCAATCTGCTTCATCTGACATCTCTGCCTTTGGTTTCAATTCCCAAAAGGGAGTGATGAAACAATTGGTTCCCAATGTGATAACCACTGAAACACTCTTTACTGTAACTAATATCAGGAGTTTTTATGCCTCAGCTATAGCAGACACTTGACAGCTTGCAGTAAGTTGTGCTGAACTACCAAAAAGCTGCTTAAGAAAACATGTGCAACAATGCCCTAAGTGGAATAAGGCTGCCTAAGCAGCACAGCTGGAATATGCATCAAGTCACAAAAAACACCTGAGCTACCTAGAAACAGCAACAACAGCCACCCAGAGGCACCCTGACAGGCCTGAGGGGTTGGTCTGCATGAACCTCAACAAGGCCAAGGGCAAGGTCCCCATACCTGGGCTGGGGCAATCCCAAGCACAAATACAGGCTGGGCAGAGAGAGGAGTGAGCAGCTCTGGGGAGAAGGACTTAAGAGGGTGTTAATGGATGAGAAGCATTACATGACCTGACACTGTGTGTTTGCAGGCCAGAAAGTCAATCATATCCTAAACTGGCTCAAAAGAAGTGTGGCCAGCAGGTCAAGGGATGGGATTGTCCCTCTATTCCACCTGGACTAACATGTTCTGCTCTGGGGCTCCCAGCATAAGAAGGATGTGGAGTTGCTGGAGCAAGACCACAGGAGGGCCATGAAGATGCTTCAAGGGGTGGAGCATCTGTCCTATGAAGACACACTGACAGAGCTGAGGTTGTTCAGCCTGGAGAAGAAAAGGCTCCAAGGAGATATTACAGCACCTTCCAGTACCTAAAGGGGCTCCAAGAGAGCTGGAGAGGGACTTCTGACAAGGGCATGTAATGACGAGACAAGGGAGAATGGCTTCAAACCAGAAGAGGGCAGGTTTAGATTAGGTATGAGGAAGAAATTCTTCCCTGTGAGAGTGGTAAGACACTGGAACAGGTTGCCCAGAGAAGCCATGGATGCCCCATCCCTGGAAGAGTTCAAGGATAAGTTGGATGGGTTCATGGAAAAGTTGGGCTTTAAGCAACATGGTCTAGTGGAAAGCATTCTTGTCCATGGCAGGGAAGATGGCAGCAGATGACTCTTAAGTTCCCTTCCAACCCACACCATCCTATGATGATTCTATGAACTGTGGCAGGTTAAGCAGCCCTGCCTATTCAGGTCCATAAACCTCTGCCTGAATCTCCAAACTCTTCAAAATGCTAATGCATTCTTACATGCAGTGCAAGTATTTAACACTCATTTATTTTGTCATAGAACATATAAATACAAGAATGAGACTACAGAACCAATTTAAATAAGAATTTTTTAGACTGTTTCATGAACTGATGCTTTCAGGAGCAGCTGTGAGCTAGCTGTTCCTAACAGACCCTAAAGAACGACTTATTTCAGTCTGCAGTGGGTATAAACTGATGCATCCTGCCAGGCTGCCTGTGTTCCCTTCGTAGCCATAAGCAACTAACAACTACTACACTTCATGTGATGTAATCTGGAATAAAAACTTTGAAAAAGGCATATATGCTGCAGAACTAACATCTAAAGAAGCTCTAAGTTCACAGGATCTTTCTGGAGATGAAGAACCTTTTGAATCCTAGAACTTCAGCTGAAAAGCCCCATTTGAACGTTCTCCCTGGAAATCCTACAAACATTTATAACAATTGCTGTTGAATATGAGGCCTGCGATAAGAAAGCGTTGCTGTTCTCTATCGGAATTACAGCAGAAAGGCATGTCTCACACCAAAGTCAAAAGCTATACTCCTGCAAGTTAGAATAAACCTCCTCTTGCCACTATAGACAACAGATCCTTACTTCATCAAAGCACAACTTTTTTATAGCAGTAAGTTTTAGTGGAATGTACTATATAAGTGCATAAATAGAAGGCTACCCTTTTCTTTAGGGCTGAAAAAAAGAAGTTGCAAAATTGGAAAAAAACCTAAAATAAACATTAGGAGTGCAGAAAGTCTACATAGCAAACAAAGACTATTGAAGCTGTGGAGTTCTGCTGTCTACCCTTCTCAGCTCCAGCTCCTACACGGTCCTCACTGGGCTCATCCATACCCTCACACACATGCACCATCTTCCTCTGAAAAAATTAAGACCAAGACTTCCATTTTATCGAATTTCTAATAAGGACAGGAATACAGCATTCAAACCTTCTACAAACACACAGAGAACAAGCAGTACATGGTCCTTTTTCTGATCCTCCCAAGGTCACCTTTTAGCTCTGTTATTTACGCACCACTGTTTTACAGAAATGTAACACAGTCTAGTCAATCTTCACCCCACTCCAAAAGCAACCCAGACCCTCCCACAATAACCCTTTATTTCATCACAAGTTTTTTTAGAAAATCCATAAAATATTTCAATTTTGGGGGAAAAAATATTATTTTATTCAGAAAGCTTAATGTCTTTGAACACAGTCATAACTCACCAGTATACTACATATCCAGCCTATACATAACTGTTTCCCTTTAACATGATAACTTCAGAATCAAAGAGAACTGGCCCCTTAATTTTTTTTAAGAAACAAAAATCTGAACATTTTCTTATTATTTTGCACAGAAGGCAAAATTTAAGAGGGACTACAAAAATATTATGCAAATAATTAAGTCATTAGAATGAGATCATCTGCTGTTAAAACATTTAGAAGATCCTATAATATCTACTTCTAATTAAAAGTAGTCCTCAGGAGCTTTTTGAAAAAGCAAGATGAAGTAAGTAAGCTCAATCAGCACTAGTGTTCCTCCTTCCTAATCAAAATATTTGTCTATTGACTTAGTCCCCGATGTTTCCTCTCAAAGTTTTGATTTACTATCTTCTTTTAAGCCATTATGACTCAACGAAGAGCTTTTAAGACAGCTACCTGAAAACTATAAATAATTATTCTAAGTTCCCCTCTCAGGTGTATGACTATTTAAAATCAAAAAGTACACATGACTTTTATCCATTCTTTTCACCACTTAAACCATTGATATTAATCATTCCAAGATATACAGCAGTGCAAGAAAATGCATGCAAACTGGGAAGTCCCTGGAAATAGCTAAGTAAAAATAAGCTTAAAGAGATCTTTACAGCAAGTTTATGATCACATATCAAAGCAAAACACATTTGAGTTATAAGATAGAGCAAAGGATTTCGTCATTAATAATTAACTTCTCTATAAGCAATCAAAAAGTATGTAGCATTAAAGCACTATAAAACAGTAAAATGCTTCATTATACAACATATAACTCAGTTTTTTGGTATAAACTTGGTTGATGAACACATGTGACCTAATATATCATTACCCTGAAAATGTATTTTCAGCTGCATTCTGAAATATAGTCAACTCCCGTCACCGCCTAGAAAAAAATCTCCTTGCATTTGTGGTCCCTTTCTTCAGTTCTAACTCATTTTCTTTGCATACGGTCACTGAATTCCCAAGGAACTTTTAAAACTAATTCCCTTCCCTGATATGTGTCTTGTATCAGATTTTACTTTTAACATTTTTTTTACTCTGACAAGCTAATAGTGGTACTGTAAAATTAATGAGAAAACCTTTCTTTCCTGTCATTAAAAAGATATATTTTTATTCTTTCAGCAAGACTTTTCCATTAGATGTATCAAGAAACAGGAGAACGAAAAAGGTTATAAAATTCATACAAGGCCTTCAGCAAAGTGAGAAAACCTAAGTACTGCTACTTTCCAATCTCAAGGGCAAGCAGCCAAGCAAGACTGATTCCTGCATAGCCCTGACACACGGGAGGCTTACAGAAGGCTTAGGAGCCACTTCAAAAGTTGCACCCCCAACTCAATCCCATGGAGATAGAATCTCAGTGCTATCATACCCTGCTGCTTCAACAAAATAAGGAACCCACTCGTTCGCAAAAAAATCCCCAATCATCTTCCTAAAAGGGGCAGTCCTGCCTTATTAATTTCATTTCTATCAAGCAGGGACAACCTGTATGCCTGTACAGTGCAGAGTAAGTGACAAGAAGAAAAACATCTCATATTCAGTTCCACTATCAGGAAAACAAGTGCAATCAGATTTCAAAACTTTATTGCTTTCTTCTTCACTTTTGGTTTTTCTTCACTTTTTATCACTTCATTAGAAAAAGATGGCTCTTTTGAAGCTTGTTTTAACTACTAAATTTTAGCATCTTATATATTGGTCTTCTAATCTTTGATAGAAAATAAAGCAACTGGTAAGTTAAAGATCTATGCATTTTATAAAACGGCAACAATCAGAAGGTAATCTGAAATTCTATAGTGTTTGCATTGATATTATGTATATTCACAGGACAACATGAAATACCACTGCAAACCACTCTCAGTTTCCTTCCTGTGCTCTCTCAGTTTCCTTCCTGTGCTTTAATGCAGCCATGGTGACGACTCCATTTTTGAATGACAAAACTACTTGAGAATCCTCTGAGCAGAATACTTATCTTCTGCGCTACAGAAAGGTACAGTATTTCAGAATAACATACATAGTATGACCTAGTAACTGCATGATAATGTTCTGGAAACAGGTTCTTGCTTACAGGCTCCCAAAGCCAGCCTACTACATCCACTCCAGACAGAAGGGTTTGTCTGTGCTTTGTAGAGGTGCTACTGCTACATAAGCCACAGCAATGCAGGGAGGTTTACCCACCTCTTGCAGGCAATTCTAGGAACCATCACAGGCTTGGAAAGTCTACTCTTGAAGTGAAACAACATTATTTTGAGTACAGTACTACCCTTACTAACTTTTGCAAAGCTATGTCAAAGTCAGACCAGAGCAACTGTACCGTCAAGTACTGTAATGAACAGTATCCAACCTCTGGACCAGTCAAGACTCCTTAAATTTATCCTGGAAAAAAATTCCTTTGGGACCTTCAAGGTTTGCTTCTAGATGCCTAAGTCAAGTCAGTTCATTACATCAATTACATTGTAACAGAAATGTCAGGCCACCTATAGGACAGCTACAGAATGCCTCTGTTGTGCCACGGGTCCATTCACCTCCAAGACTGAACAGCACTGTACTCCTAGGGAGAGACTATTGAAGTGTCTGTCTCACCTCTTCCAACAGAATCCAGCACATGACAGCTACAAACAGAAGAGCTCTCCTGCAGGACAGGATCTATGGCCTGGCTCCAGTTGGAACAGACAAAATGCACGGAGCACGTGCAGCTGGAGGCACCTCATGTTAGATGGTGAGCCAAGAGCAATTCTGCAGAGCCCTCTGAGCACAGGTGAGCTGTCCTGCACAGAGCCCTCCCAGCACAGGTGAGCTGTCCCACTGAGTCAATCCAAGGCCATAAGGCACCCAAAGAAATCCCAGCCTCAATCAAGCATCACCATGCACACACCCACCTGGACAACACATCTGCCTGCCTTTGCATGATGGATGCAAGTAGATGTATTTGACAAACATGGTGCATGGATTCAACATTCTTCAGTCTAGACATTTCTTTGCTCTGTCTTAGGCTTAAATCAGTTAGCCACATTAACACTACGTAAATCATGGGTTTTTAAGATATTAAGCATTATGATTTGGCAATCAGGAACGTTTTGGCTTCAGTGAACTCCAAGAGAAACATAACAGCAATGAACTTGGGAATAAAAAGTTGTAGCTTTATAGAAGAATGACAAAACGACTTTTGTTTAGGCTCCAATTTTTTATTGGAACGTAAGATCTTAACTAGGAATTTTGCTTCCTGAGACAGCTAGGGGAAGTTCTGAGTTACACAGCCATCAAAAATTATTTTAAAAATTGTTTCTTAGTCCCCCTGGCATTTTTGACCTTTAAGGTATGTGTAACTCTTCTTGATGTAGTGTCATTTTGCAAACACTTCTTGATAAAGCTTTGAGAAGCAAAGTGAAACATGATCTTTACCACAACTGCTAGTAACAACCTTTCAAGTGAGAATTGTGAAATTAACCATTAGGACAGTTTTATGCTGTTCTTCAGGACACCTATGAGAAGTAGGGGATTTTATTGATACTAAATTGAGTAGATCTGCCAATTTCAGAGGAAATGACACTGCAGCAGATTCTCAGACTCTGCACCCAGTAGAGCCAAAGGCAAACATTTTACCTAACAGCAGTCAAATACTAGGACTAAACTGTATTGGGAAAAAAAAACTGACAGAAGCAAACAGCCCTTGCTGGCCTCTTGCTAGTAAAGCCTTCTCAGATTTCACTTGGTAAACACTTAATAAGGAAGACATCATTTTAATTTAGAGCAATTCCTTTTCCAAATAGCATGAACTATATGAAACAGCAAAATAATCCTGTTTTATCACCAGATCTGTAGTGGTTTGGCTGTTTGCATGTCAGTAAGGTTGAAAAGAGATTTATAAATGTATATATTTAGTAATATTGTATGGGATACATGTACAACATAAGGATAGGATAATTACTCTAAGTTGTAGTCTCCTAAGTTTTGTCACTGTACCTGCTTCCAAAGTTTACAGTGCTCTTATAAGAAAAACAACATGTATCCACAGCTGAAGTCTTTAACTAGTGAACTTCCTTCAAGGTTAAGTACAGATTAGTGTTTTTCTTGGTGGGCTCAGGTCAGGCCTAGCAGAGAACCCTAATGGGGCAGAAGTAAAGGAAGAAAAGAAAATGTTTCTTTCACCAACCCAAAATTTTGCTCACAACTGACTTATAGGAGGTTGCATATAGGAAAGCTTTGAGGAACTCTTCAAACAACATCTGCCCATGGCAAATCTGTACCCCTATATTATCCCCATTGTTTAGACGTGAACTTTATCATCCTATTCCCCATCCCATCATCGCTCCCCCTTCAATTTCTCCCTCTTTATTCAACTGCTTGACATCTAAGCCTCTATAATTCATCAGTAGTGGAAGAGGGCACTATCATCTCTATCTTCTCAAAAGAATGTCCTCACCATTAGAGGATACATAAACAATTGAAATGAAAGATTGTACATCTTGGGGAAAAAAAGGCAGCAACTGCTGTCAGCTAAATGTTACTGCAACACAGCCACCTCCAGTGAAAAATCAACTGCTATAACTGATCCGGTTATGTAGGTCAACAAAGTTACTAATTCAAAGATAAAGTGCGAGTCACAGTCATGTTAAGATACACTTTTAATACACTTTTACAAAAGCCATTGCTTCATAAAAGACGTATTTCTGAAAGGTCAGAATGTTCTCATCCATATTTTGAAAGAACATGCAAAATATGCATGAATACTGTGAGCTGTTGTTCACCTTCAGGCTCTCAATACCAGCTACAACCACAGCTGTAGCTGCTGGGGCTTCAACCATCAATAAAAACCACCAGATTTTTAAATATGTGAGACTTCAAGAATTTTAAAACGGGAAGCTTGGTGTCTTATACACTATTATTTAATTAAAGTGAAACATAAAATGTTCTTACAGCCTTTCCCACCTAATGAATTCCATAAGAGATTCTATATTGTGGAGGAGCGCATAAGACAAGTGACCAGATGTTCACTGTCAAATGAACCAAGATCACTTCTTTCCTTATCAATCCTTGCACATCAGCAAGAATCATCCTGTCTAACAGGGTTTGTTTCTGTTCCCGCCCTGCCCCAAGCCAGTCCCTTTATCAAAAAAAAAGTAAGTGCAAAACCACATACATTGCTTAAATTGGTCTGACAGCAAGAACTATGGATTTGTGAACAACAAGAAGATGTGATTTCTGGTTTTAAGAGGGCAAAGCATTCTAACTATTTAAATATTAGTTTTCCTGAAAAAGGTTTTTACTAAGCATTCAGCATTAATGTATCTTTGGAATTTTCTACAAGTTACAACAAAGACAACGTAAGACCTTATTCTGTACCTGAAAGCCTAGCTTTCCTTTAATAGCTTGTAATACAAATACAATGACAAACCCAGATCTACACAACAAGCAGTCAACTCCTGTCTTTTTGGTCAAATCTTGGTTTCTGAAATAACTGAATTAGAATCAGATTATTCCAATTAGAGCAAACTCTTACCTCCAGCATTATATCCTCTTCTGGAGAAGTACCTGGGTATCAGGAATTAAGGGTCTCATTTAATCAGCTAAAACGACCAGGCCTTGCTTATGATTTAATAAAATCACTTCAAGCCATGGAAGAGCTTACTCAAACAGCATGAAAATTCCATGAATGCATGTTCAGCCCTAATCACAGAAACACAGACACTTAAAAAAGTACGTACCCTTAACACCTGCCCATTGCAACAGTGACAAGCCTATGTGCCTCTGAAGATCCTGGCCCACATTTCTGAATGAACGTTACTTCCTTGTTTATCAGGCAAAAAACACCCGAAAATTGTGATTTTTTTTACCATGGGTTAAGAGAATACTAACTTCCCAAACAAAACAAATGACGTCATAATAAACCCTATTACGCTCAGAAATAGAAACTCATTTCCCTAAGGGGAAAATTTGTGACAAAATCCCAGAGAGTGCTGCGGCTGCCCGCAGTGAAGACACTGCTTTGTGCGTCAACGAGGCGCTGAATAAAAA
>VYXC01001937.1:767801-835260 GCA_013397175.1 Platysteira castanea
CTCCTGCCGCGCCCCCTGCCGGGCGGCGGCGCCACCGCAGCGCGGGCTCCTGAGGGGACCGGACGGGGTCGGGATGGGGTCGGGGCGAGATGGGCTCGCAGGCGGCACGGCCCCGGCTGCCTTCGCTGCTGCTGCATTTATGCCGCTGTGTGTAAATATCTAAAGTGGGGATGTCAGAGGATGAGCCGGGCTCTGCTCGGTGGTACCGAGCAATAGGGCACAAGGCAACGGGCAGAAACTGATGCACAGAAAGTTCCACCCGAACTGAGAAAGAGCTTCCTCACAGTGCAGTGAGCGAGCACTGGAACAGGCTGCCCAGGTAACCGAGAACTGGACGCAATCTTGTGCCGTGTCCTCTGGGATGATCTGGCTTGAGTAAGGAGGTCGGACCAGAGGGGGACCCACTGTGGTCTCCTCCAACCTGACCCTTTCTGTGATGTCCCCTTCTACGACTTGTCGAAAAGCATTAGTATTCTGCCCAGCGCTGTCTCTGCCCTTCATACCGCAGTGTCTCACGGCTGCCTGTCCTGGAGCCAGTGACAGGTGCGGCTGCGAAGAAATGCTAACAAATCCCAACTCCCCATCCCGGCTCTTTAGAAATAGGAATTTATTTGCCTTTACTGCACAATGCAGTCACTGACTCGGGATGAGGTGAGGATTCCCCCTCTACATTACTGATTTCCACACACACTGTAAGGAACCTGTCCCGTACAGTGGCCGTGCATCACACCGACAGCACAGCAAACACCACAGCTTTGGGAAGGCTCTCATATAGCAGCAAGCCTGAGTGTTTGCTAACCTTGCAGCTGCCAAAGGTCAGGGTGTCTCTCTGCCAGAGATGACCTTTCATCAATGTCAGGGTACACATTCCAGTTCCAGATTGAAACACTGGGTGGACAAGGGTTGTATACTCTCAGTGACCGACAGCTACACAAACCCAAGGCTTTGGAGCAGAACGGTACAGTCTGGTCTACCAAGAGTTAAAGATCTTACTCAGAACACTCTGCCACCACAGAGTCATCAGTACTCAGCAGTTCCTACGTGTTTCAGAGGAGCTAACCAACCTGCATGCATCATTACAAAAGAAATGGTCACTGAGAAAAAATGCATGTTGACATTGTTAATTGCATGAGTTTCTGAATGGAATTTCCTTAAAGCAAAAGTGGATAAAACAACATGGAAATTAGACTCTACTTCAATATATGTCCAAAAGTGTACAAAATGCAAAAAATGCTATACAACACAAATAATATGAAAATAAAGTCTTTTTCAGCTTTATGTGTGAAGTTAGAACACAGGAAGAAGTGAGACCCACATACAGCAAAGGTGGAAAAAAGGATCCCAGGTTACTTCATGTGGTTCCATAAGCAAAGCGATAATTCATTTCAGTTTGCAATAAAGACAAAAACACAGGTTATCCAGCATTAACTTGCTACCTTTCTCTACATATTTCTTGTGTCGTTGGGCAGTTTTCATTTTTTCAGTCATGTCACATCCAACCAATTTCAGTAAACAATGACACTGAGCCACAGATTAAATAACCAGTGAAACTGGGGAGAATGTGAAGATAGCAACAGACAGTGGGAAGAAGGTCCTACCATTCAATGGAGGTCACTAGTGGCTTGACTGTATAAGCAATTTTAATATTTTCCATTAAGCACTAGATCCAAAGTTGAAATACTTACTAAAAATCAGCTGGAGAAAAAACAATCAAGACAATATATCGGAAGAAGTGAATGACCCTGAGGACTAATAGAAGCAGAGTGAAAAACATCAAATATAAAGAATGTCCACTTGAATGTTAATGACCAAAAGTTTTGGGTATTTGTCAGGTAAAAGGCAGTTGGATGAGAACTTCAATTACCAATGTAATTAAGTAAATGACCATCAGTCAACAACATGATGTTGACACGAAAAAGCAAACATATCTGTATAATAATTTAGTCTAAATAATTTTCAGAGAGAGAGAGGTTTCAATGCCATTGTAAACATTATTCCTGATGTAGTCCTACAACTACCTCATGCAGCTTTTTTTTAATATATATCCAAGGAAGATGAACTCTAATCTTAGTGGGACATTCAAGAAAACACAGTACAGACAGTATGAGAGGAAGCTAATAAAATTTGGCTGGATTACTTTAAGAAATGAGACAGAGGAGCATTGTGAATAAGCTGATCAGAAAATAATACCAATAAAAAACCATACCAGATAGTTATGTATTTACCTGTTTCTGTAATAACTGTTTTGAACACTTGTGCCAAAGGTAACAGAAATGTAGTTCTTGGCAGAGAAAATGCACAGAGTCACTCTATGCTCACCAACTGAAAGACACACAAAAGATCATTTCGAAAACAAAAACAAGGGGCTATAGAGTGGCTAAAATTTTCAGTTCAAAATTAAAAAGCAAATGCAGTCCATTTTGATTTTCTTCCAGTCCAAAGTCACAGTGGCCAAATGATCTGTAAATGTTCTGTGTATGATACAGAAAGGTGTAGACCTTTCCATAACATAAAGGCAGAATTTCTAGGATCTTTATTGGCTAAGATTTCCTAATACCTATTTCCACATGGAGCACCAACTGACAAGAATCTAGTAACTTGTGGGTCAGCTCACCCTTAAACAAACTCTTGATAAAAATTAGTTTGTCCATTATTGACTGGTTATTAACCTAATTTTTAAAGGAAAGTGAGGTAGAAAACACTTTAGTGACCAGAACTATTCACTATTTAAAAAACCCCAACCTTCTATCTATGCCCTTTCATGTATTCATGAAAGTTATTTCTGCCATTAGCTTAGTATCTTGCAGAGACAGACAGTTGCCTTGAAAATAGATTACTGATTCCTTGGAACAAACTGAAAGATTCTCCTTCTCACACTTCTTAGGTACAGAAAACCAAAAGGTTAAATGGAATAATTCTAAATCACTAATGCAAATTTCAGAATGGCTTTCAGGCTATGGTGTCATCAATTCATACTGAACTCTTCAACTTCTTCTAACTACAGCTGAATGAAACCATTTATATGCACACCCCAGGGCCTGGCAGAACTAAAGACATGGAGAAGAAACGATCTCATCCAAGATCAAAACATGCCAGCTAGCAGGAGATTACGCTTTACATTTTTGGCAAAAAGACAAGAAAAGCAAACCCCTTATCCTGAGGTACCTTCAGCAGCTTGGCTTCCTGGCTGGACACAGCTCTGTGCAGGGCCGCTGCAGCAGTTTGCTGGCTCACGAATGAAAGCAAGGCACAGCTTTTTCCAGATGCGAGCACCAGCTTCTGGAACACGGTGCCACAGCCCCACTGGGCATGGGGCCAAGGGGCGAGCTGCACACTCTCTCAAAGGGCTGTCTTTGCTCTGAGCCCTGCTAGCTGAAGCCTGGGAGTGTCCAGGACAGTATGGAAAGTACCCACCTCTAAAACTCCCACCCATAGACAGAAGTGTGGATCTGTCACACACACACTGCTGCGTGGGGAGCTGTCCCCTGCAGCCAGGGTATTCATCAGGCCATCCTTGACATTTACATCAGATATACTTGGGTAGACTTAACATGGACCATACTTAAGCATATATTTAAATGTTTGCAGATGTTAAGTCAATTTACAATTACTAGTAATAGAAATAAACTGTAAAGCCTCTTGTGGTAGTATGTTGTGAGAATGATAAAGAAAACCAGATAATACAGAAATATTTCTGTGTTGGATCACAAAAACTGTGGGATTGATACTTGGATGATAAACACTCACAGCTCCGGTCAGGCCAGATGAAGATCTTACCAGTGAAAATGGGAGATATAGGGAAGAGATAAAAATCTCTGAATGATTTATATTATGAAAAATTGCTACTAGGAAACAAGAAAAGACTGATTATTTACAGAATCAAAAATAAAACTTGATGGTTGTCTGTGCTATACATTTTCTGATGGATATTTTTGAATGCGATTGATCAAAGAGTTTTCAAAAGCTCTGGAAAATAACATGTGTCACTCAGGCAATGTATATATTTAAGATATATGGAAGAACAAGATACCCTGCATTACAGTATAATGCTGATATAGAAATGACCCACCAGTCACTCATTTGATTTCATGTTGTACAGCCTGGTAAGGCTCTGTAAGATTAGAAACAGCACTTTCATAACACATGACTTCAGAAATTATGCAAATCCCTACTAAGGTCTCACAGTATCTTTCTTAGATTATCTGACTGCTTAAGTATTTAGGCTGCCATATAATTAAGTAGGTGTGGTATATGTAATTACTTGGAAATAGCTAGTTTGTTGATAGTATTTTTAATAGTTCTTTTTCTTATTAACAAATATGTCACCGAGCTCTTAATAGAAAGATCATGAGATATTCCTATTTATTCTTTCAGTGCTTGTACAATAATGGGGCCAAATATATTTTTGTGTTTTAATGATGAATCAGCAGCTATTTTTAGAGCAATTAGGTTTAAAACAAACAAAAGCATCCTGCATTTAATGATCTGACTTTACACGAAGAAATTCAATAGCCATTTCCTAGCATGTACATATCGTTTCAGTGGTAAAATAAAGGAAAATATTTCTGCTTGATTTACAGTTGGATTTATGTCCTTTTCCTTGCTGTTCTGTAGAAGAATTATAACAAGAGCAATTGAGAGATCAGAAATTCTTTTCTACAACCTTCTTCTGACTGCTCATCATGCAGTACATCAATAATACATCAAAAAGAAAACTATACATTCAGAGTGGAAAAAGCTATTTTTTATAAAAGTGATACATATTAAATTATCAGTGATTTTTATCTCAAAGTGTATTTATTGCCAGGCATTCACTGAAATGTCTCAAATGGTTACTCTTGCTTTGTCTACAGAGGAGAGAAATAGTGCAGTTTAAAATTGTAGCAACCAGGCAATGTAACAGGAGAACTGGGACAGGACCCAGTGTCTTTCAAAGTTAAAAGGATTCTTTCTGCTATTTCTGTTAATCCAGCATCAGCCCAGCCTTACTCTTTTAAAAAATGTTAGATTGAAAAAGGAACTGAGTCACTGCATCATATATTCCTGTAATAACTAGCTTTCATGTAGTCAGCCTCCAAAGTAGATCCAAAAATCTGTATTAGAAACTTGGATTTTTGAAGCACACGAACAAAAGTTTGTTAGAGTTGTTGTTAACTAGAGTTAAGAGTGAAAACACAGACTGCAAAACTCAGTTTTTAAAGAAGCAGTATGTTGAGCAGAGAAGTACACAGAGCTTTGCTGATAAAAAAAGACAAATGTGTTTCAAATGAGACAGGATTCTGTTTAACTGTAGGGACAGTATTTGGAGGTGACCTGCCAGCACCCCAAACCTCCTTTTCCTAAACCAACATCTCTTTTTTTTAGAAGGGGATAGGGACAAATGGGTGGCTGTGTTGAGAGGAGGAAACTGGGACAGCCTGTTGATTCTAGTTGAATGCTCTAGCCAGGCTTCCTCACAAAAAAGAGGCAAGAACTACTTCTCTATGTTTAAAAACACTGAATATCCCTTTATTTTTACAGAGCCCAAACACATTAAAACTGCAGTTTTAATGAATTTTAAAATGCAAGTACCAACTGCATTAAGCCATTGAAAAGATGAGAAAGCTGCTGTTTGGTCCTGCATTGTGCTTCAGTGTGAGGCTGGGAATAGACTGGTCAGTGAAGTTGGAAACGGGATAATCTACACAGAAAAAAACCACAAAGGTATAGAGCCCAGGGGAAAATGTGACAAATCTAAGGACATTCACAGCTTCCAGCTGTCTCACAAAGTAGCTGAAAAAAAATTCAGAGGAGCACAGGTCTGTACTTGTTTAAATACTAATATCTGGGCCAAACATTTATCCTCTTTGCAAGTCTATTATCATTTCCTAATCAAAGCTCTCCACAAATTTCAGAACCTAATGGTATAGAACAAGCTTTATTTTGAAAACTAGTGGATGTTTCAAGAGACTAGTAAAGGATTATTTTTCTGTAAAAAAACCCAACCAACCAACACAAAAACAAACAGGAAATAAGAATCCAGTCAACTTGATTGAAATTTCTGGACAAATTCAAAAATATTTGTAGACACCTGGAAAATAACAAAGTGATAAATAGCAACCAATATGAATTGTTCATGACAGTCTATCAAACCAACCTAGTTTTTTATGTCTGGTTCTACAGACATAAATAAACTGAAGATCTTCACTTCAGCAAAGCTTTTCTGTTTCACTGGCATTTTCATAAGAAAGATATGGAAATTTGATCTCGACAGAAATCCACCAATTTGGTGCAAAACTGGTTGCACTTCGAGGATTGCTATTAACAGTTTAATATCAAGTTGCACAATGTTAAATTTACATCAAACAAAATTCCTTGTTCTATATTGCAATACCTTTGCATAAAGGCTTAGAGAATATGCTTATAAACCTGGAGCTGACATCTGGCTGGGAGATACTTCAAAGAGGAGAAGTAAGACCAGAGTTTGAAATCATTGCAACAGGGGGATGATGATTCTACAAACACGACTGCAAAGATCTGCACTTAGCAAGAAATCAACTGCACAGAGAAGAGTAATTGTTGTAATAAACTTGCAGAAAAGAAATCAGTAGGCAGAGTGGATCACAAGCAGAACACATCAACAAGTTCATGAGGCTGGAAGAGGCTGAGATACATAATCAGAAGAGTTGCCACCAAGGTAACTTCGGGAAGTTGTGAAGATTGGATGGGAGCTGGAGGGGTACAACAACAAAAGGTCGTGTGTTTCATAACTGATTAAAAGAAAAGAAATAATCCATGCTTTTAATAAGAAACCAAGCCAAAAAAGAAAGACTGAACAAAAATATGGTAACAGTCTTAATTTATGTAAAAGGGTGCTGCAAAAAGAAAGGGAAGACTGCCCATATTCACTTGGAATAAATCAACTAAACTGAAGCAAAAGGTATTTAATCCAGACATTCGAAAAAGGAGAGTTAAGGACTGGACTAGACTAGACTGCCTGAGGAATGAGTGGAATCTGTGTTTAAAGCTTTAAGAACAGGTTATGCAAACATCCTTTGAGGTTGTTTTCATAATAGTTTATTGTGCCTTGAGGCAGGAGGATGACTGAGAATCCAGGTAAGGTCACTTTTGGCTCTCTTGGTTGCTTTTTATTTGGGGAGGGGAGGTGTTAGGTATAAAGCTTTAACATCTATCTACGTGACATCAACCAATAAGCACTGAGGTTTAGGTATGCCAAAAAATACCTAAAAACCAGTGCAAGTGCTGCATTTGTTATCCCTCTCATCTTCTTCCCAGAAATTAGACACACTAAGCTTGTCTTCACTAATACTGGAACCCACACAGTGGCTTTTGTGTGTATTTGTACAACAGTTAACCACAGTAAACCTGACAGTCCTGATTAAAATTTTGCTGCATTGCTGAATTCAAAGTCATATGAAAATAAAAGTGGTCTTTTTCATGCATTCACGAAAATGTTTCTGTACTCTAAAGTTAAGCTAGAGTTCATCTATTAACCTCAAGGTCAATCCTACTATGTTTGATGTTAATACAAATGTTGTCACAAAAGACAGCATAATCAAAAATATATATTCTTATTTAAGATTGTTCTTTTTATAAAAATCTTGCTATCTACTCCAACAGAAGCACTACATAGCTAAGACATACATGAAATTATCAGTCCAAAGTGTGCTTTAAGACTTCTGTGCATGTCTAGCTTTTAAATATATAGATTTTACCCTTTGTTAACTGATAACTACTTAATCAAAGTATTACTTCAAGTAATTTTGAAATGCACTTGCAAGTGCACTTTGAAAAAAATAAAGAGAACTGTGTAACAAATCTTTCAGGATTCAGAACTTAATGTGCATGAAAGGTTGTTTAACAAAGATTTGGTAAATAAACATTAATTCTTTCATTTTTATCTATATGTAATTTCTGAGTGAAGAAACAGAACAAGAGGACTATTGTGACTTCAATTAATTTACAGGCACTTAAATTTACAGATTCTGCCTCATTTGAAGATTTAGTATGAGCTGTACCATTTATTATTGACAAAATAACTTCAAGCGGTCCCTACAGAAAATGAATTACATGGAACTAAGAGGTAACGTCTTCCATTACCTGGTACAAATACAGCCTAAGAAATCATCAGAAGAGGTACTTTGGTAACAATTTAAAACATTAGAATTGTACTACTGGAATACTTCCAATTAAAAACTGTTACACAAATAGATCAGTTGTTCATTTCCTAAACTCTGACAAGTCAGTGACCAGAACACACAAGAATCACAAAAGTACTTAGGTTGGAAAAGACCTCTGAGATCATCGCGTCCAACCTATGGCCGAAAACCGTGACGCCAACTAGACCATGGCACCAAGTGCCGCGTCCAGTCTTTCCTCAAATACCTTCAGGGACGGTGACTTCACCACCTCTCTGGGCAGCCTGCTGCAGCGTCTAATTACGATTTTTTCGAAAAAAAATCTTAATGTCAAACCTAAACCTCCCCTGCCGCAGCTCGAGGCCACGTCCTCTCGTCCTGTCGCTGCTCCCTGGGAGAAGAGACCGACCCCCACCTGGCTACACCCTCCTGTCAGGGAGTTGTAGAGACGGATAAGGTCACCCCTGAGCCTCCTCCAGGCTGAGGCCCCAGCTCCCTCAGCTGCTCCTCACAGGACAGCCGTCCCAGACCCTTCCCCAGCTCCGCTGCCTTTCCCAGCACTCAGGACCGTCCCCGCACTCCGGCGGTGCCGGGACACGCCGGAGCCCGGTCCCCTCACGCGCAGGGCGGGCNCCCGGCTCCGGGGGCAGGGCGCTGGCGGCCCTGCCGCTGTCCCGGTGTGGGGGGCGGGACCTGTCCCCGCCGTGCCGCCGGTGCCTGGGCGAGGGTCCTCCCCACCGAGCCCCCGGCGCTGTGTGGCTCCTCTGGGCCGGGCTGGGCGCAGTGTCCCGGCTGGTGGCGCTCCCCGCCCCGGCTGGCGGAGCTCGCCCCGCGGCCTTGAGGGCCGCCCGCCGCCCCGGGCGCCGGAGCTCGTCGGGCGAGCCCCGGGGCAGGTTGTTGCTGAGGGGTGTCTGTGCTTCTCGCTGTCCTGTTTTTGAGCTGCCTTAAATGCCATTATGGATGTCGTGGCCTTCTAGTGTTACGTTTCCAAAGAGAAATGTGCGGATCCTTGCTAAGCTGTACTTCCAAAGTGTCATTTTAATAGCTGAAACTCTCAGCCATTATCATTAATGTTCCCCTTTCTTCTCTAGCTTTAAGTTAAAGGCTTAACCCAAAGCCTATTACAAAATATTTTCGAGATGCCAAAAGAGCTGTTTGGCTTACAGACTTCTGATGAAGTCAAACTGCCCAGCTTTCCACTGAAAGCCATTAAAAGTTGTATTTTTTGTCTCATTTAGGCTATTGAAGAGGAAGGAGGTGATCCAGATAATATTGAAATAAGTGTTTCAGCTGACACACCCACCAAGAAACCAACTAAAGGCAAAGGTTAGGATCTCTTAATATACTTTATATTCTTATGCAGGTTTTTTTTTGCATGTATCACCTTAAAGAAGTACTGTGGGACTGTGGTCTGTAGTTTGGGTACAGTTGTGACTTTACTGTTCATAACTTCTGTCATATAAGACATCCTTTGCCTTGCATGTCTGTTTTCAGTCACTGTATAAAGACATTATATGGGGGTGCTGGAGCAATATATAGAGATATAGATAGATGGGAAATGGCTGGGTTAAGAGGTGTGTTAGGAGGTAGTGGCCATACTGCTCACGGCTCCTGGAGACATGCTGTGTGTGCTGAGGTGCTGTAGGTGAGCTGTGAGGGGTTTGGAGTGTGCTGCATTTGGAGATCTGAACGCGGGGTGTTACAGGTGCAGGGCGGGAGCAGGAGCTGCTGTGGGGTGTCTGCCGTGTCCAGAAGGATCCGTGTAACAGCAGAGGTTCTGTATGGGAGGTGAGCAGGTGCTGGACCCTGCTGGTGGTGAGGGCACAGCAGTGTGTGCTGGGGGGTCGCTCCCTGAAGGGCACTGTGTTGTGTGGGTGTATTAGCATGCTCTCTACCGAAGACGGGATTTATAAACATGAATTTTCTGAATAGGTGCTGAAGCCTCACTGTGGATTGTCTAATTAAGGGATTTTAGTTTTTCTATTGTGAGACATTAATATTTAGATTTTTTGCCAATCTGTTTGGCAGTGATTCTTTTTCAGATTTTTCAGCTCTGTTTTCTTTTGCCTGAGAATTTAAATACTGTTTTGTGTGTTTGGAATCTGGGGGATTTTTGTTTGGTATTGTGTTTCGGTTGTTCTGGGAGCATCCATGATCTGATAGTACTGGGAAAGGACCTGCCTGCTTTATGCACAGCGTTCTTCATTGAACATACACGCTAAGAATGTTCACACGTGCTACAGGGGCCTGTTTTGTGCATGAACAGTCTGATAGCACTGTCACTTGTCATGGACTGGGTTTTGTGGTGAAAGTGATTATTCAGTCAGTCTGGTGCTGACTGAATGGTGAAATTAGTAAGAAAATCTGTCTGCTTAGAAAGTTTGAATAACTTCTCTGTACTTTTCACACATTAGAGAAGTGAAAGGAAATAAACTTTCAAATGTGGTTTCATTTTTTTCTCTCACATGACTTTATTCCCTGCTTTAGAAAGGTAACCGATGATTAAGATAACTACATGGCAGCTAAATGAGGAAACTCTTCCACAATTTTTCATGTAGAGATCTAAATGGTGCCGTGTTCTGCTGTGACAAACTCTTCTCTTATCTGCTGCTTTTTATCCTCCTAGTCTCCAAACTAATATCATGATATGCATAATGTTCTTGAACTGGTTTCTTGGGTAGTTAGACTATTTTGCTTCTGCAGAGGTAGTTTGCCGACCAGTGCTGCTGCTGCCTGAGGCAGGGCTTCAGTAGCTCTTCCCTGCCACCTCTCCTGTGCACCAAATGCTAATGCATACATATGACATGTGCGTTCTTGGTAAACCTCAAAGGAAAACAGAGCATTTGTAAAGTTCTTATCAGCTCACTTTGCAAGCTCAGGAGTTTTTCCACATTACTTTTTAGATTACAAAAGTTTTATGAGCAAATTTTGTGCCAAAAGTACGGGAAGTTCGTGGTGGAACATGAAAAATTCACTGTTTAGTCTAGGGGAAATATTTTTTAATTGTATTGGTTTATTTCTAACTGTATGAGATATATTGTTTGATTTTTACCTATTCACTGGGAGATGTTTTTCCTCCTTACTGATTTTGCTGACAGATTCATCCAGGCCTTTGCTAATGCTTGTTTTCCCCCCACCCTATAGCTTCAGACTAATAGTGATGGATCTTTAATTATTTTACTGCTGGACAGCAACAAAATTAATGACATTGCCAGTTCTATAGTATTTTTCCCCATGCTATTATTGCTGTACAAAGGAGGGTAGGAGCGTTAGATATTAATATTCAAAGAAAATACATCTTCAGGAAAGGCCAGGGAGTGGAAGTGGTGATTAAACCCCTCGTAGCAGCCAAGGAGGAAGGCCAGTGGGAGGGAAGAAAGGAAGTTGTCCTTCCAAAAAGTCACAAAATGTGTCAGGTGGCTGTAGGGTTTAGATCTGAAAGTCTTCTGTAACCAGCTTTACTGGAGCTCTTAGGATTTGTGGAAAAAGCGTGATGTGTGATTCCCTAGCACTGTCTCTTACAAAAACCTGATCTGGAATATTGTTACAGGCCAAATTAGAGTGAGAATGGGGTGTGGGTGGGGGGAGGGAATGATACATTTGTCTTTCCTTGCTTTTTTTGTGTGTATGTTTACAAAAAGGGAGAAGAATTCTAACAAGATTAAGAGTGGGACTTTTATTTCATACAACTTAAAAAATGCTTTCAGAAGGGTTCTGTAATCCAGCAAGAATCCTTGATCAATCCTTATGCAAAGTTAGTCAAAATTTAATACTTTTTCCAGATGCTGCTTTAATTAAATAATTAGGATAAGGAACTGCAGAGCAGCTAATCAGAAGAGTTATACAGGTAAGATCAGTGGGTTTTGCCAATTAAAGTTTGAAAGGAACAAATGCCAGGTGCTCCTTTTTTAAGTGCCTCAGCTGTGCCTCTCCACCCTAGCATTTAGTAGCTATTGACGAATTTCTCGTTTTGTAAAAAGATGATAGTTTTTGGAAAAAGCTTATCTTTTCAAGCCTGACTGTTCTGCTGCCTAGTCTGGTATCTAGAGGAAGTTACCTTACTACTATAATGAAATATTTTTCAAATGTTTTTGATACCAATGTTCCTTTGAAGGATCTGCAGTCAAAAATGTTGTTGAATATTGAAATATTAAAATTGGTGATTGAAAGTTACTTGCCTGATGAGTTCTGGAATTAGTGTGGATGAAGGAGAGATTTTAGGCTGATAATTTTTAACCTTGGAGAATTAATGTGAGCAAAGATGTTTATTTTCTGCTGTACAAGTTTCTGAGGTCAGTTAGATACCCGTTAGTTTGTGTCTTAAGTACCAATCTAGTTTGCAACTGAATTTCCAGTTTGACAGTACTGTTTCTTGGATCAAAGGCTGACAACTGCCAGTAGCTGGCTTGTACTATTGCCCAAATAATTTTGACTTCTTTATTAAAACCATTTAGTTACTTAAATATAAGAACCAAACAAAGTAAACTAAGTTGTACAGTTGGTTTTCACAGACCTTTCTTTCAAAAAACAATGACTAAGAACTTCTAGACATAGTAGAAGACTTAAATATTCTTGTACCTCATGATACCATTTCAGAATACAGAAATAGAAAAGGATCATTTACTTTTGTTAATATTGTGGCAAATGAGACTTTTCAAATTGCACTAGCCTTCTTAATGCTATAGTTCATTCCATTGTAAAGATTTATCTCCTTTTTACCTCCTATTTTTGATCAATCTTTAGCATTAGGTGGGACAGAACCCTGTTGGGAGTTTCAGCAGGAATACCAGAATTTTCTGATGAGTGTGTCACTCTGCTTCTGCCTGACATGCAAATGTCTAGTTCAAGAGTTGTCCAGAATACCCTCTTCTATAATTTTGTGAACACTCAGGTAGCCTGAATTTCTCACATGGAGGATCATGGATAGGTAGGCTAATCTAATGCTACTCTAAGGCTTAAATGAAATGAAAGCTAGACTGCATACTGTTAAACCAACATTTTAAAGATGTTCTACTCCTTCTGCTTACTTATAAGGAGAATATTTGTTCTCTGTGTAATAGTCTGTTGCAATTTTATGGTGTGTAGCAATTGCTGTTGCCAGCAAAGGGATTGAGCATAGCTTGTAAAGGAGTGCCATCATTCCAAGGTAAATGAGTGTTTGTGTTGTTAGGCACCCAGATTGTGGTAAATGCTGCTTACACACTGACATTTTCAACAGCCGCTGCTTGGATAAACCTGTACAGAAATTTTATCAGGTGTTGACAACTTGTGTGGCTTGAGACCAGCTATGCGTGTTGTCTGCAGAAGGTCCAGCTGTTCTGGCTCTGTTTGTTAACTTACCCTTCAATCAGGTCAACACTGGTCTTGAACAAGTTCAGAGAAACAGTTGTTTTCTGCAAGGTATTTATTCCAATCTGATTTTAGTTATGTGAATTCAAGAGCCAGGTAGCCCACTTCAGTAGCCCACTGTGGATGAGTGTCAGTCAGACAAATGTTGAATTTTTGTGGATGCTGGCTTTTTGGCAAGTTACTGTACCGACATCTGAAAACTATCTGTATCAGAACCTTGAAGTGCCATTTTGAGCAATGATACTCTAACCAGAGCAAAGCAACCTGAAACACAGAACTTGAGAGGGAGGGCAAACTTATACCACTTTCTGGCTTGAAGCTGAAAAGTGAAGGTCATTGTTGAAGTCTTGTTATGCCTGGGAATACCTCTGGTAGTCAGAGTAAATGGGATTTGCTACAAAGACAGCAGGCATAGTAAAGAAGGGCTAATGAAATCATTACTCAATCTAGTAGCAAATAAAAGATAGAAATAGCTTCATTACTGAATGCTGTAACTTGCTCTTGATGAAGAGCAGTCAATAAAATATAGTTCTCTAGCTGCTATTGCATAATGGTGGGACTAACTTGAGGTAGCTTTGTCATTGGTTTGGTTTTCTTTTCTATTCCCTGTAAGGTCTCGGTTCTAGTTCACCTGCCGTATTTCCTCAGGCAAAATGAATGATTTAAATAGCTTTCATGATGGTCTGTACTAGATAGTTGCTAAATGTGTTGAGCATCTGCTGTGTGTGCTTGCCCGTCTCTGTGTATGCTTAGCTGGATATGGGATGCAGGAAAAACTTGGTCTTTCAGGTTTAACAAATGAACTGAAATGTGAGGGGGTAAAACAGAAAGCAGTTGAATGCGTGTAGAAATCCTTGCTGTTTCTCACTGTTTTTTATTTATGTTGAAGATACCTGGGAGCTGTAGATTCTATCATAGAATGCTGAAAAGCTGACACAAAATTCGAGTTGGTCTTGGTTTCAGGCATCAGCTGTGATGCACATCAGAAACTATCCTTTCCAGTGTAAGTCCTCTTCCTGAGAAGAGCTGCCTTCCCTTAGTATAACTGTGTGGCTGGCTTTTTGCACCAAAATCTCTGAAATCTATTGAATTACAAGTATAAAGCAGGACTTCTGGTGTGTTTTGGGGTTTGTTTGTTTAAGTGAAGTGAAATCAGTGATGCTGGCTTTAGATCTGAAAGTTGAAATCTCATGTTTTCAGTCACAAAAATAGCTTCTGCCATGTGCCTTTTCCTGGAGATCAGTGTGTGTGCCTGTACTGAAAACAACAGTTTGTCAACAACAACTGCTTTTTCTAGGAGTATGGTCAGAGTGCTGCCTTTCAGGGAAATGAGTAAAACCAACTGGAATCCAAGCAAACCCAAAAGAGTAGTGTCTCTTCTTGCCCTGTAGTTGAGTACTTTCCAGCTTTGAAATGCAGTTTAAGAACTGTATATGAAAGACCACAGAAATTAATGGCTGAAAAAATTTAGCATTTCAGCTACCAGAGATGTCCATACTCTGTCAAACTTTGGCTTATGGTTTTCTTTTATATTCCCTTGAAATAATTATATAATTGATTTAGCCATTCATTAGCGGATGAAGTGAGGAGTGAAGATGCAATGCTGAAAAATGAAGTATTAAGTGCTGATTATGACTGCCATCTCATTTGCATTTGAATTGGCACTGAGTTTCAGTAGAAGATACAGTAAAGCCACTTCCTAACAGAACTGCTTTTGTACCTTGTGCTACTAAAAACTGTTGCATAGGCTATTCTTTGATAGACTGAATCAAAGAGAGAGAATGTTCTTCAAAGGGTGTGTTTGTGTGGAGATGTTTCTACCTAGTGCTCTTAGGTCTTGTTTTTTAGAAGACTAAGGAAATGCAGTGGGTTCCAAAGGGAACTGTGTCATCATCATCCCCACAGAGACATCTCTAATAGAGAAGAGTGTGCCTGTGCTGGAAGAATGGAATTCCTCAGTGGAACAGGCCATTAATACAGTAAAGCATGTGTAGAAAGCAGAAGGGCTTTACCTACTCAATTCTTCTGCCTCACTTCATCCTCTCGTGATGAAAAGCACTGAAAAAAGTGGCTTAGAGAGGCTTGTAATTGCCATACTTGTGGATATTCAAAGATGCAGCTAAATAAAGCCCTGAGCCCTTCCATCATCCTTGGAACTTAACTGTAGTTTTCAGCAGGGGGTTGGGTAGACTAGATGATGTTTAGAGGTTTGTTCTAACCTAATTTCTCAGTGATGTTAGTTATTCTATAAAGCAAGACCTTTCCAAAGTCGTAATGTCTAGTTAACTTCAGTAATTCTAGAAATGTTTAATTTCTAGTTCAATATTCTCCCGATTTACATTGTCACTCAAAATAGAGGGATTGGTATTAAAATCACTAACTTGGATGTAACCACTTGTTTATTCAACAGCACTGATTGTCCATCCTCACTCAGTTGCTATTTTATCTCCTTAAAAGTTACTCAGTTTTTGGAGGGTTATATTGTAGTGAGCAATCCAGCTAAACTTGAACATGCAGAGAATAATAAACTACTGAACGTAATCAGTATTAAAAGTGTGCTCTACATAGCGCGTCTAGTCACAGCATATCCCATCATTTCAGGTAAAAAGCAGGAAGCTGATGAATTGACTGGTGATGCTTCAGTAGAAGAGGATTCCTTTGTCAAGGTAATAAAAGTATGTAAAAACATTTCCTATTTTGTATTTAAGGTCAATGTTTGACTTCAGTTAATGAAAAAGCTTCCATTTTCTTTGGTAATTTATGTGGAAGTTTGGAACATTGTTTTTACTGTATTTGCAGTGTGATGCCTAAGGGTGTGAAGCTGGGGGATTTTTAAAAGAAGCTATGAGTTTTATTATGCGTGTGAGACTGATCCAGCAGGGAAACACTGATTCTAGCAGTGATTTTTGCAGAGTAAAGCTAATACTTTCAGTTATACCAAATATTTGTGTTCACACCAAAAGGAAAGTGAACTGGAGACTCAAGATGCAAGTGATCAAGATGGAAATGATGAATTGAAGGACTTCAAAGAATCTGTTGAAGATGAGAAATTGAATTCTAAAGAACTACCATCTGCAGAAAAGAAAAGATACCATGATCTGGAGCCAGCGGAAACAACAGAAGATGTGGAGAAGGATTCCGAAAGTCAGGTACTTGGCTATATTTTACATGAATTTTTATCAGCAAAATGTACATTTTTCTTAGTGTTTGTTACTAGGAAGTCAGAATTAGTTTTTTAATTTGTTTTGCTTGTTTCTAAAAGATAGATTTTTTCTCTTTTTACTCTACTTTACCCCTTTCTTTCTATTTGCCTTGATTTGTATTTGAATAGTCCTGAAACAAATGTGGCACTGATTGATAAAATTCTACCGGAGTCCATAGAGAGTTAGTTCCTAAGTGGTCCTTTTCCCTTGTTTGATTAGTGAACTTACAGTTCAGTGTTCAGATTATTTACATCAGGAGAACTGCTAGTTGATTTTCACATTGTGTATCCACTCAAATGTTTTCTGAGTTAATTGAATCTCTTGACTTTCTGAATATTTGAGTGTCTTACAGTTTGCTAATCAAGTCCCTTTTCTATTTCTATAGGAAAATGAACGTCCAGACATAGAAGATTACCCTTTTCCAACTGTCCATGTGAGTTCTAAATCCATCCTGTTAAGCTGATTTTCATGTCTGTTTAGATGGAAAAGATCACTTTAGACTGGTTTTTCTGTTCCAGCATGCACGTTAGAGTCAGATGATGTAAGACAATAAAGGTAAATCGTATGGGAAGCTTTCATTCAAATATTTAATAATGCAGATAATTGTGGTACCAAGTAAGATGACCTATTTAAAGACATAATTCCTGTCTACAGTTTGGGAGTGTTTGGGTCATAGACTTCACAAAAAATATGTTTCACGCTCCCTTCAAAACATATCAGAGGGCTATGCCAGATGCTGTTGTAGTATATACAGCCTGTACAGGAGTTTAGAACTTCTGTTTAATGTTGAAGTTTGCCTTTAGAGAATGTGGGGAGTGTGGAACCGGGCGTGGTTGTTTTGGGTTGCTTTTTGGTGTTAATACTAGTATCTGATATCTCTAAGTTCAGAAATTCATTCTGAGTTACATGGAACTGATGTCTGAAAAGTGACATCTCATACAGCATCTCTTGCTCAGTAAAACTAATGAGAAATAAGTAAATACCTATTAAAATCAGAGTTTCATTTTTAAGTACTTATCTAGTACTAGTTTCTGACTTCTCTCTTGAGCTTTTAAAGCTAACGGTGGACTGCTCGCATTTCTCTGAAAGCAGCAGTCAGCAGTGTGACATCCGTTCTGAAGGCTTTAGCAAGACATGGAATAGTTTAGAAATGTCCCATTGACTTAAGGGAGTAAGACAGTATCTGCATGTCCCAACCAACTGCAAACTGCAGGTGTTGCAGATAAATGCCAAGTTGTTTGATAAAGAAGTTTCATAAAATTTTTTAGTTATTTGACAAGGGAGATGCTCAGGTTTGGTTCCTGGATAATATTTGGAAACAGTTTTCATTTCAGTATTTGCCTTCATACAGTAGAAATTCTATGAAAAATATGAACTATTCTGCTTAAAGTTTCAAAATAGAAGACATTTAGTGTTGACTTCCTTTTCTTGCAGGACGGTGAAGATGAAGGAAATGAGAAAGGTATGTCTAAAGTTTAATAGAGTTCAGAGGTCTTACTCTGGTAGAGCAGGCAACTTTATCTTGTAACATTCAATCTCTGCTAATACTAGGCTTATCTCCAGCACTAAGTATCAGTTGTCTCCTCAGTGAGCTCGGCACCTGGAATCACTGCAGTCAGTTTATTTCACTCCTAAGAGTTACTCTTAGGAGTTGATTACAGTACTTATCAGTTACTGTGGTGGATGTATAATACAGTTGTAATACTATGATTCTTAATAAAAACCCATAGTATTCGAGGACTCTGATTTTAATATACGGTAAGTCTTGATGCCAAAGCCTCCAACTTGCACTGCAGTAACTGATGTTTAGTTGAGTGAAATGCTACGCTCTCACACCGGAGTTGAGCACCCCACAAATGTATGGACCATCATATGCTTGGCTTACTGTCACTTAAAAATACCAGTTGTATATAGGATGGTAAAACAAGTGTTTGAAAACCTGTGGAGTGGCTACCATTTTTTAAGCTGTGCTCATTAGTGAAACTGTAGAAGGAATGTAATGCATTTGGGCAAACAGACTTCGTGGACAGAAGTCTTAAGGATTCTACATTTTGTGGACTCGAAAGAACATGGAACACCACTTTACACAAGATGGAATAAACACATTACTGAAGCTACAGGACAAAATTACAGACTCCGTGTTTACGAGGGACCCTACGGCCGAAGTGTCTCATCTATGCAAATCCAAGAGTGTGGTTGGAGGTGTCTCTGTGGGACTGAGATGGAAAATCTTCCCAGTGGATGAAGATTGAGGACCATTTGTCTACGAACTCTGGATTAAGGCTCACCCATCCGTGTTCTGCAGCGGCCTTGTACAACTCACTTGACTGCCAAGCAACTGCTTGGAAAGGAAAGGAACAGAGAACACTGACGTGGAAGACTGGCTGGAATTCTCCAAGACTGTAATTCTTTCGGATTTGGGAAGCTTAGAAGTTCTGGAACCAGGAAGATTCAAAGACAGATTAAATCAAACTGTGAATGTCCAAAGCAACTATTTTCTTCTGGAATGCTAAATCCTAAACTGGAAAATGGATACTTCTCATGAAGAACGGGTATCTCCAGGATGGAACCATATTCTCCCTCCTAATGTTTTGGTATTTGTCTCTAGAAAATGTGTTTTGCCATGAAGAATAAGTGATCCTGGGTAAAGGATTTATATTTGTGTTAATACACCTTGTGTTTTTTTCTAACCTTCCATCAGTGCTAATAACTGGCTTTGTATTTTCTAGGTCCTATTCTAGCTTATGCGTATGAAATTGTTTAAACTTCTTGTTTTGCCATATTTATTCCTGTTAAATCCTCTTAGATAAAGCAGGTTCTGGTGATGGTACACAAGAAGTATCTAAACCTCTTCCTTCAGAAGAAAGCCTAGCTGAGGCTGATCACACGGCTCATGAAGAGATGGAAGCTAACACCTCTGTGAAAGAAGCTGAGGATGATAACATATCGGTTACAATCCAGGCCGAAGATGCCATCACTCTGGATTTTGATGGTGATGACCTCCTAGAAACAGGTAAAAATGTGAAAATTACAGATTCCGAAGCAAGTAAGCCAAAGGATGTGCAGGATACCATTTCACAGAGCCTGGAGAAGGAAAGCAAGGACTATGAGATGACTGAGAACCATAAAGATGGTAAGAAGGAAGACTGCGTGAAGGGTGATCCCGTCAAGAAGGAAGCCAGAGAAGGTTCAAAGAAAGCAGAATCTGGAGACAAAGAAAAGGATACTTTGAAGAAAGGTCCCTCGTCTACTGGGGCCTCTGGTCAAGCAAAGAGGTTTGTTTTTCTATGTCAGTTCTTTACGATACTGAGTACCAGCATTCAATAAGATCACTCTACATTAAGGGGGTAGCAGCAAGAATCTTATAATTAGTATCCTATGCTCCTGCCTATAGGTTTTTTGACCGCCATAAGTTACTTTTTAAAATTCAAGATCTTCGTATAGACACTATGTCCTACTGATTGCATTGTCGAATTGTCAGCATTTATTTATTTTTTTCAAATTGACGATTTTTTTTTAAATGTCCTTGTGATGATGGTAATGAACAGCTATCAGTTCTAAGAACACAAAATGAAGTCAAGTCCCCGTCCTGAAATCTGGAGAAGATTGCCATATATCCACTGAATAGAGTTGTCAGAAAATCTAGATCTTCAGGCATCTTGGGGAAAATCAGTGCAAGAATCCATAAGGGAATCATTTGTTCAAATATACAGTCTGGCCCTTTTTCATTTTTATTTTTTGAAATGTTAACTTGTCTGTTAGTGTTAGTAGTATAAAATGCAACACCAAATTCTGTAGTTTCAACTTTCTTCTGATTTTTTTAATTTGCTTCTCTAGCTCTACTAAGGAATCTAAAGAGAGCAAGACAACATCAAAGGATGATAAAGGTAACTATTGCAAATTAGGGTCGAATTGTCTTGAACTAAATGCTTTCCTGACTGAGAAATTGCTTGCCATGTGATTAAATGGCTTATATGGTTGAACTCGGCCATCTCTAGTAAATTATGCTAGAGGTTCAGTAATCATTTGCTACATGTGTATGTCCATGTACTTTGTTTCTCTTTATGCCAGGTTTGTCATAAAATCAAAAATACTTACTCTGAAGACTCATATATTCTCCTGTTTCAAAATACTTTTGGGAGCAAATTCCATTTAACATTTCCCAAGTCTTTGTTTTGACGAGAAGCTATAATTTTCAAATAAGCCCGCTGTAACTTACAGCAAAACAAGCAAAAAATAATTGCAAGTACTTAAATGTAATGCCAATGAAATTTTTGGTCTTGTTTGTAATTCTAGCTCGTTTTTAAATAGAGCTCTCAACCAAGTATTATAGCTGAGATGCCAGCTTGCAAAATTGCACTTGTGGCTGTGTAATGTATTAAATTCGAACCTGTTTTTCTGCCTTGAAGTTTCCATCTTTTGCCATAAAACCCTGTATTACAATTACAAATTTGAAGAGTGGAGCTCAAGAGCACATTAATGTCACCAGTTATACTGATGCTTCATGGTTGAACAAATGCACTTGTGTGAGCTCATGTGTGTCCTTACTTTACCTACTCCCTTTCTGCCAAAAACCTTTGTCACAGAATCTCTGGCGTAACACTAATGGGTGAATGAAACTTTACCTGATAAATGAATTTGAGAGGAAACTTTTGTGGCAGACATAATGGGGTCTTCTGTAGATGTGTCTTGTTGTGACAGTTACATGCTTACAATGAACTGAAAGCAGATTTGTTGTATCTTCACTGATGTAGCATATGTGATAACTGTAATAGTAACTGTGGTAAGGCCTTCTTAATACACACACAGCCAAAGCCAGGATCGTGGCTGTTTATTGATATTTATTGATGTTCTAAGCGTATCACAGAACCATAGAGTGCTATGGGTTGCAATGGACCTTAAAGATCATCTTGTTCCAATGCCCTGCCATGGGCAGGGACGCCTTCCACTATCCCAGGTTGCTCTGAGCCCCATCCAACCTGGCCTTGGACACTTCCAAGGATGGGGCAGCCACAGCTTCTTTGGGCAACCTGTGCCAGGGCCCAACAGGGAGGAATTTCTTCCTTATATATCTAATCTAATCTAATATCAAGATAAGCCTAGTATCTTGATAACTGAGATTTGTTGCCTTTTGCTGTTAGTTAATCTTGATGAATTGAAGAAACAAAACTATCATTTTTTTCTCAAGATGATTAAATTAACTTTTAAATCTCTGCACATCACCAGATTTTCCAGCTGTCAAGCTGGAGATCCAGTTCTGGTCTTTCCTGTAAGACTGGCTACATTTTAATGTATTGCAAAGCAGTTCATATATTTAGCAGCAAACAACAACAAGGTGAATTACATAACTGAAGACTAAAAGATAGTGGGAATGAGATTACATGAATCTCTTGAATTCTTACTGCTGTGTTGTTGCAAAAATACCTAATATATGGAGTAGGGGGAGTATTTAAGGCCCATAATGTTTTTCCAGCTTTTATTTAGTATTTTCCTTAATATGTGGGAAATAATTTTGCTGGGTTGTATCCAGTTCTACATCCAGTAGTATTTTTAAAAAACTGCTCTGGATGAAGCCGATACTCCAAGAAGTTGTGGAAATTGACCACGTGATTCTGGAGGCTGGGATTATCTAAGTCTCCTGTATTTGCCTTTCTGCTGTCTCAGGTAACTTGAGCAGTGTACAGACATCATGACAGAAAACAAATACTGTATGCAAAAAAAAATTTCCTTGGATGGAAGCTAATGATAAGAGCCAGATATTGAAGCTAAATGTACATGCCCAAATGAGGGGTAAAGCATGCCTGTAACAAAGATTTGTATTGTTTTTCTGTCTCTGTCCTTTGGGTACAAGTTAGCCAAGCTGTTGGTCTCAATACATGGTTAAATGAATGAAATCTTATGGCATATATTTTTTTGCTATAGAAGTCTTCTCAAGAAAGGTAAACAGATAAACAATTACTTAGAGGTAACATGCTAAGTTTCTCTTTTCAGCAACACTTTAGTTAAATATTCGTGGTACCTTTGTCTCCTTAATTTTTTGGCTGTTTTGTAAAACTTGTTTCAGGAAGCGCGAGCAGTGTTAGTGGTAGCAGTGGAAGTTCAACTAGAAACCTGTGGGTTAGCGGACTGTCTTCCAACACAAAAGCTGCTGACTTGAAAAATCTCTTTGGCAAATATGGAAAGGTATTTCATGGGGTGTGATACCGTGTGTGGTGTGTGTCTATTCCCCCTCCTCTATTCAGTTACAGAATTTGAGTAATACTTGATTTAAATAAAGGTTTGAGAGGAAGTGTCTGACCAGTGCAATCTAAAACCCCATACTTGCAGCAGTAAGAGTGTATGCTTGCAGGAAGAACCATATGTTTATTTTAGAAGAAGTTTTTCTTCCTGGGGAGGTAAGATAAGTACAAAAGAAATTTCACAAATACATGAATATTCTGATCAGGACTGTCTTCTAAAGTAATGATGGCTATGTTCCTTTGTAGCAACTGTATTTAACCATGAGTGCAAGATAATATACTAACTGATAAAACTGAAATATAAACAGTCTTCATAGAACATCCTGCTTTGGGAGACTTTTAAAAATGTGTTCTGAAGGCTTATGAATGGGAAGAATAGGTAAAAAGATGTGACATTTAATGTATGATCCTTTAGGGACTCCTTCAATGACTTGATGATTTTTTTTTTTTACAGGCTGGTTAAATTTAGTCTGTTTTCCCGATTTTGGTTAATTTAAACTTAAAAATTCCATAGAACAATGCGAAAATCTTAAAAGCTAAGCAGTCTTCTAAACCCAGGGTTGTTGTCATTTTCCCAAAGGAGTTGCTGATAACCATGTGAATTTATAGTGTTTGTGTAAGCCTGTGCAGGTAATGGCATTATTGTATCTTGGGAACTAGTTAGAACCTGAGCACTGTGAATATCAAGTATGTGTATTGATAATTGCATAACTGATTTTTCTAATGGATTTAGTAGGTGATTTTATTTAATGCATTCACAAGTGTGGACACCTGAGAGTGTATTTTATACTCTAAGGTGTGTGTGTATATATCTATATATATATATGTACAGTTATTTGGCTGTTTTCACTATAAAGCTGGTTGGTACTTATATTTACATAGCTTCCCAGTTTCAAAATTGATTGGGAAATATTTAATGACTGTACCATGACAGTCTTCTAGAAAGATAAAATTGTTACCTGTAGAGCATGACTATGGCAAAAAGGCTGGCTCCAGTGACTATAGAAATTCTAGCAAGGAGGAGGAACACAAAGCTTAATGCCTTCTCAAGCAGCAGATGTCAGAGCTGAATGCTAAAATGGCTTAACCGACAGACTTGCTAGATAACTTTGAAGAATTCCTTCTTAAGTTACTACGTAATACTGCTTATACCTTCCTGCCATTAATTGGCAGCTGCTGACTTTTTTTGTGGGGGTTCATCTGTCAGAGATGAACCGTCAAATTCATGTCAGTGGTGTTTCTGTGAATGAATTTTGACAATGACTGAAGAGAAACATTTCGATAAAGGGTATGAGGAGGTGACTGGTCAAAACAGGGTACAAGCATTATGTGCCTTGATGTGCAAGTTGGGATAAAGTTCTCAAAGCTTTTGAGAACTTGGGAGTGTCAGTCAGTCTTTCTAGTGGAGCGGGAGTTATGTTGCTGTTGGAGTGAATTTGTTTTGTTTTCTTACATACTAGGGTAAGAATCTTACTGGAATACCATAGCTTCCTTAGTAGAAATGTCTCTCTCAGAACCTAAATTCTTCCTGTTTGCATAGGTCCTTGGTGCAAAGGTGGTCACAAATGCACGAAGCCCGGGGGCAAAATGCTATGGCATAGTAACAATGTCCTCTAGCACAGAAGTGGCCAGATGTATTGCACACCTGCACAGAACAGAGCTGCACGGACAGCAAATCTCTGTGGAGAAAGTAGGTTTCATAACATGAAGACTTTCCCAAAATAGACCATCTTTCACAAGAATCTGTATTAACCTGTTTGCTTTTGAAAAAAAAAAAACAGGTGAAAGGTGATCCCTCCAAAAAAGAATTGAAGAAGGAAAGTGATGAGAAATCTAGTTCGGGTAGGAGCATGGGAGATAAGAAGACTGCATCAAGTGACAAAGCCAGCAAGTAAGAAATTTCACATCTTCTGAAATTGTGAAAATCCTCTAAGTTGAATTTTCCTCATTGGATTTATGTGTTCTTTTTTCCTGATAAGAACTCCATCAACCAAAAAAGAAGAAAAGAAATCAGAGAAATCTGAAAAAAAAGAAAGTAAAGAAGCCAAGAAAACAGAAGGTAAAGATGAGAAGAGTGATAATGGAACAAGTGGCCCTAATCAAGAATCCACTAAAAAAACTGAAGAAAAGAAAAGAATAAGTATGCCATATAGCCATATTTCCTCCTGTTGAATCTGTGTGTCTGACTTGTCTTGGGGGCATGTTCTTGCTCTTAGTGAAAACCAGACAATTAAGCACCTGTTCTTTCTTAGACTCCAGTAACACATTTACTACTTCCAGACTTTATACTAATACTTAATTACAGGCATGTGCTGGTATGCTTCTCCTACCAGTACCAGTTCACTTCAGAGATTCAGAAGTTTCACTAAGGAAAATTTGTAATAGGCAAATAGAGATAGTTGTGTGTGTGTTTTTAAACTTTCTTTTATTTTTTTTTTGTTTCCCCCCTTCACTAGGTGGTAAAAGCCCAGGTCAAGTTGTAGTTTTAGACCAAACAAAAGGAGACCAAGGCCACACTAGGACAGTTAGAAGGGGAAGGTTTGATAAAGTAAGTATCTATAGATTTGATGCAATCCTTACCTGATTTGATCCTACCTTGCAGTTGATATTTGCACTGAAGAGTCAATAAACTATCACAAACTGTTAAGCTTAGATAGAAGCTTTATATGCTTTGGGATTGCTAAGTCATTAATGATACTTGAACGTAGTATCCAGAAATCTCCCTAAATGAATGAGACTTCTGAAATAACCATTGTAATCTCTATCTATAGCCACAGATATTGAGGAACAAAGAGCGTATTATTCAAGATAAAGTGAAATTCAGGGAATACAGGGGTAGAAAGGATATCTTGCCTTTTGAAAAGATGAAGGAACAGAGATTGCGAGAACACATGGTTCGATTGGAAAGAATACGACGAGCTGTTGAACTGCGAAGGTAGTAATTCAACTTTTTGCTAAAGGCTATTTTATACATTAATTGATTAGATACTATATTTAGAAATCTAATCAGAATGCATTCTGTCAAGCCTTCTAACCAGATGTTAAAGTCTGGGACTCTACCTAACAGTATCTTTATGTGAATTAACAAACTCCAAATCCTTGTGTAATCTTTTAATAGCTGTATATGTACACACACAGCTTAGAGTTTGTTACAGTGTGGGGTGTATCTCATAAGTGTTACTGCATGCCAGTTTTCTTTTTGATAAGGTGAGAGGTAGACTAGGAGCCAGGCCAAAAGTAGTGTTTGGGGTTTGTTTGTTTTTAAGCAGAGAATGTTGTATATCTAAGTGACAAATCAAGCATAATGTAATGTTGACCCTTTAAATAGAAGGACCAAATGGCTGCTCTGCTCTGTTCCTCTGTTTTTGTATGGCCAAAAGCTTGCAAAGAGCAGTTAAATGAGCTGTGTTGTTAGCTGGGTTTCCCTAAACAAAGGGAAACAATTCCTAAACAAAGGAATTCCCAGCAAGCATAAAGCTTAAAGGAGAAAATGCCTTTTGTGCTTCCTCTAGGCTGTACTATGTGAGGTAGAAAGAAGAAAGAAAAATGAAGCTGTTCATGAGTCTACTTGTGCAACTCAGAGTGGTTGTGATTGGCTGTCTCACCTTTCGGACAGAAAACCACAAGTAAATTTTTTGTTAGCTTGAAGAGGACAAGAGCTAAAATAGCATTTATTTTTTAGATCCAGTCATATTCTTGGCTACTGAATACTGTTGTTACTTTGTGCCACATGAGAAATGAGAAATCCAAATTAAGAATAAAATACATCAAGAAATGATTCTTGAAATAACTTCTGTCAGTTGTCTGCTAATGGTTCTGTAGATAAGCTAAAACCACTTTGGCTACTTGGGGCTAAAAGGAGTAGACTTCTGGTGCAAGGACTTCTGTGAAGAGCTTACTCTGAAATAGTTTTTAATGTCTCTGCCTAAAGTGATGTTAGTTTTGGATGACAAAAATTTTTAGATGAATTTCTGCTACCTCTCTTTTTTTTTTCTTCAGGCGAAGAGAAATCGCTGAGCGAGAGCGCCGTGAGCGAGAACGGATACGAATAATGCACGAGCGAGAAGAGTGCCTGCAGAGGGAAAGGGAGCGACTCGAAATTGAGAGGCAAAAGCTGGAGAGGGAGAGGATGGAACGGGAGCGTTTGGAGAGAGAGCGTGTTCGGATTGAACAGGTGGGCGGAGTTGGGCTCTGCACTGTGCAGGAGCTTTTTGGAGGATGGCCCAGTTTGCACTTGCAGGGAATTTTGCTCTTCACCCTTCCACCCGGCCCTTTTTCTTTCATAGAAAACCAGCCAAACATTACATAATCCACAATGTACAACTACAGGAATCTTTATCTTGTTTGCTTGGGAATAATTTGATGTAAAGTGCTTGCTACTGTAGCAGCTATACAAGTCAGTCTCTAAACATGAAGCACAATAGATCATTTTGCCTATACCACTCTTCCATAATTTTACTAGATTTTTCTTATAGAATACCACTACAGACTTCAAGAAGTGTTTCTGGGCAATAAATACAGTACTAATACCAAAAATTACCTGGAGACATTTCTATGTAACAGCCAATAGCATCTCCAGATTGGTTGTCTGCTTTTTAAAGAGAAATATTCCCTGTGCTCTTTAATCTTAGATGCTACCCAAGGATGAATTTCATCAGATAACCTTTAGCAGAAAACTGTCAAGGGATAGGTCTGTATCCTTGCTAACTGTTCGTTGGGTATCTCTAGTAAGGACCTGTTCTGCTTGTGGTTCCTTTCATGGCAGGAACGTCGAAAAGAAGCGGAGCGAATTGCGCGGGAGAGGGAGGAGCTTCGGCGGCAACAGCAGCAGCTCCGCTATGAACAGGAGAAGAGGAATTCTTTGAAACGTCCACGGGATGTAGATCACAGGTGATTCTCAAACTGATTTTTGCAGTGCATAATAAAAAGAAACAGCTACAAGCCTTGTATCAGACTTAAAAATACATTTGTACCTGAAGTAGGTCTTCACAGAAGAACTGGATTTCTGGTATTTGTTTGGTTTGACATTAGTTTATGACAAACACGAAACACTCCTTATCTGTAGAAGCGAGCTTTGAAATTAGAGAAGCACCCCATGAATTAATTCTTACTGTGTGAAAAAAACACAATTCAGAGTTGAAAAAAGCTGTTCTGCCTAAATGGTTGAAGCTTCTAGCTTCTACTTAAGGAATTCACGTATCTGCTAAATGGATGGTTAGTTTTGAGTGTTTGCATAAATGATTTTGTCCACTATTCTTAAGGAGTCTACCTTTGTCAGTGGCTTTCCAAAGCTCAAATGAGCATCTTCTAAAATAGACAACTGACTCTCTACAGTTTTCTGTGTATTAGGCCTTGATTTGGCTTCATATGACTGATGAGGGTTCCTTTGCTTTGGCTAAAGGAGAGATGATCCTTACTGGAATGAGAGTAAGAAGATGGCTCTTGATACAGATGCACGTTTTGGCCATGGCTCAGATTACAGCCGCCAGCAGAACAGGTTCAATGACTTTGATCACAGAGAACGAGGCCGATACCCAGAAGGTTCTTCTGTTCCATCATCTTCTTTTGATAGGTAAGTTCAGATAATGGAGCAGGTATTTGTGTGCCTTCATCTCTACAGATTTCACTCCTAACTGTTCAAAACTGAACGTGGTGCTAAAGGCTTTACACAGTTCTGACGTAATAGAATTGCAGTACTGTCCTGACATTTCTTCAGGACTGGCCACTTTTATCATGGAATCTAATCTGCTTTTCTTTGAGGGCTTTAAGTTAGCTACCTGGTGGCTTTTTTTGTGAGACATTTCAAAAGTATTTTTACAGTTATTCCTTCCTCTTTCACATGTAGTCATAAGGTCTCATGGATTACCTGTGTCCAACTTGGTAACTTGCCTCCTTAAGAAGCAAGACTAAAAGCAACTGATGGAAGGAGAGTTAAGAGCATTCATCACAGTCCATTAACTGTGCAGTAAATACTGGTTCCAGATGCAACTTCATGGTTCCATTAAACATCTCCAGTAACCACTTATAAAGCTAAGACCACATAATTGTAGCTTCTGGACTTCTACTTTTAGGTTTCAGTGAACTAGAATTGTAAATACAATTCTGACTTGAGAGATCTAGCATTCCCCCTGTTTCATACTGGGCAAAATGGTGGCCCCATAATTGCTTAAATTACACTGGCCAAAATGGGAACAGATAAGTGCATAAAGAAATGTTTAAATGGCTGTTAGAACTCAAGCTCAAAATTACAGTTGTAGAAATAAATACAATTTGGGAAGGATCTTTGATTTCTATTCCACGTATATAGTAACAAACAAGTAATACAAAGATGAGTGATATTTTATATCCTCATGCTTGTGCTTACATGTGCAGAGAAAGGTGAAAATGGGAAACAAGCAAATGACTCTTTGCTACTTTAACAACTTAGGCGAGATCGTTTTGTAAATCAAGGCGAGGCAAAAAAGACCCGCCCAACAGCACGAAGAGAAGAGCCGGGGTTTGAGAGATATCCCAAGAGCTTCAGTGAGTCCAGAAGAAATGAACCACCACAGCCAAGAAGTGAACTCCGGGACACGGACAGGCGGGAAGTGCGAGGAGACAGAGATGAAAGGAGAACAGTGATAATTCACGACAGACCGGAAATTCCTCACGGCCGACATCCCAGAGAAACTGGTTCCAACCCCCCTAGGCAAACAAACTGGAAGAGTGAGGGAAGCATAAGCACAGACAAACGGGATGGCAGGTAAATTTGCTGACTAACCAGTGAAAGTACTGATTCTTGTAGAATTTATCCATAGTAGTAATTCCTCAAGAATTAGTGTGAAAAGAGAGAATGGACCCTCCCCCCCCAAGAATGGCAACATCACTTTTCAAAAGCATTAGAAGAAATCTGTAGGTTATTGAATGCTAAATCACATCCAATTCCTAGATGGGATTTAACACAGAGTTACAGAGGCTTTTGTATAGAATGCAGAGTCACATGTGAGCTGTAATTATTTAAGGAGCCACAGAGATCTAAAAGAATGTTTCTAAGAAGTCAGCTGCAGGGTGCTAGTATCCACAGGAATCTCTTCTGTCTGCATGTGCTGTGATTTGGTACCAATTCAACTATACTGAAACCAAAATTTTGATGAAAGCAATTTTTACAGAGGCGAGAGGCCGGATCGGTCGGGAAGGGAAGTGTCCGGCCACGTGAGGGGAGCACCTCCCGGCAGCCGCAGCAGCGCCTCTGGCTATGGAGGCAGGGAAGGAGAACGGGGCGTGATGGGAGAGAGAGGTGGAGGACAAGTGAGTCACCTTCTTGTGTTCGTGAGCGTGAAGGGGAGGCTGGGAAACAGACTCATGCTGGAAAAATGACCATACAGCATCATCAAAATGATTCACAAGCATTCTGGCTATTCTCAACTTGGTTTTCTTTATGTTAAAGGTTGTTTTCTTAATAACCCAAGAAATTGCAGAAAAATTACTCTATTCTCCTTGTCTTGCATCTTTGATAGATCAGAAAAATACCTGAGAGAGTAGTCGATGAAGCTTTTGAGGATTTGTTGTCAGCTTTTCAGGGTATTAACCATACACTGCCTGCTACTTTCAGTGCAGTTTGTAATTGCAGTTTGCAATGTGATACTGAGAGAAAATCCTTCTGCAAGACTTGTCTTTAAAGACTACAGACTAACTCATTCCTGCTAGTAAATCCTGAATCATTTTAAAAAGTATTAATGTTCTTCTTAGTGAATTTTATACCAGTGATGATGAGATCAGGGCAGAATTGGGAGTAAAGTATGAGTTCATGGAACTTCACTCCCTGCATATCCACACACTTGTCGTTGCAATGAGTTACCTAGAATTAACAGGAATGTTGTAAACTTGTGTGAGCAGCCTATGGACTGAAATCTTACAAGGTGCTGGACTTAGGTTTATTATATCAGCTGTAAGCTTACCTTTCTTGGAAAGCTGTTTCCTGTAGATAGAACAGCCCTTCCTTTCTGAGAATGACCGACTGTCGCTTTCTCACCAGCACTACAACGAGGACAGACACGTTGTAGAACGCCACAGTCGTGAAACTGGACCAAGGAAAGAATGGCACGGACCTAGTTCTCAAGGAAGTGGCTACCATGACACGAGAAGAATGGGAGATGGCCGTGGAGGAGGGGGCATGATGGCTCCACATACAAGGTACAGAAACCACTCCTTCCTCTCCGTTCCCTTCGGTGTCCTTAGGAAGTGCAGCAGTGCCAGCGGCAGCAGGGCCATTCCCTGTGGCTGCCGCAGGGCACAGCCCCACCTGCCCTGCCAGCACAGGGCTCCCCAGGGCTGCTGCTGCTGGCAGCCTGCTCCAGCAGCACAGGAGTCAGGGACTTCTTGCAAAGTCTCTTCCTGCATGTTTTCAAGTCTCTTTTGAGACTTAGAGTTTAACAGTTGAGTGAGAGGAGATGTAAGAACATTATTAGCTGTGCACCAGGAGTTTAGATTTGTATCGTAACACTTTTTTTAAAACTTTTGTTTCCAGTAACTCTTCACCCATTAATAGAGTTGTACAGATCACAGGCAATTCCATGCAGAGGGGAAGTGGCTCAGGATTTAAGCCATTTAAAGGTGGACCTCCACGAAGATTTTAAGATCTACAGCTGCTTGGTTTCAAGATAACTTATTGAAATCTCTTGTAAACTTTCTCTGATTAAGAACAGGAAATCTTATCTGGAAATCCTGGTTAAATTTTTTTAATTTAACATGATTATTTTCCTCTCAATTTTGGAGGCATTTTAATAGTTACGTTGTAATTTTGGATAGTTTTTGTGTATCTTTGATAAGCATTTTCCCCTGAGGCACTAGAGCTGTGTAAAAAGAAATTGGAACCAAAATATTTGTTAATCCTGTATAAAAGAATAGTTTCAGCTGTGTGCTAGTAGTTTGATTTACCAACATTAGCTCTGTGGTGTCATGCTTTGAAGTCAGCTACTTCTCACAACATACACAATAACCTCCATTTTGAAGGTTGTCCAGGCTATTATCTCTGCTTTCTAATTTGTAGAGAAATAAGATTTGTTCTTTCATTACTGGGTATTATGTAACCTATTTTTGCAGAAGGTACTGTTACATTGAGTGCATTTATGTGTATTCTTGCAAATGTATTCTTTTGAAATAAACCTTCATATTCTGTATAGCTTCTAGTAAGTCTTTAAAGCAGTCTTTGGGGCAGGCAGGCAGAATTAAACAGATATGTTCATATAGCAAATCAAAACATGGTTGCCATTAGGTTCTAATTAAAACTTCTTTGTCTCCTTCACTGTTACTGAATTGAAAACTTAGAAGCACATTTGCTCACAGAAGAAAGATTAGAACCAAAAAATAGAAGAACACTCAAGCAAGGCCCAAAGAAATAATCTTAGTTTGCTCTTTGTGTTTAGCAAAGCTCTGTGGAACTTTATAAACAGCTGGGTTTTTACAACGGACTGCCACAAACTCTGCTTACAGGGCTTGGGGACTCCTGCAGCTGCTCACCGATGCGGCCTTGAGCAAAAGGGCTGCATCTTGTTATGCCTTTTGGTTTGGTTTGGGTCAGCACTTTAGGGTCTGTGTTAAACCTTTCTGCACCTGGCCCAAATGGAAATGCCAGGCAGCCAGGTCAGGACTCATTTATCACCCAGCCAGGGTACAGGTATAGCTACAACCCTGCTGCTCAGCAAGGGAGAAAAACAAATAAACTCCACTTGGAAAAGCTGGGGGGTGGGTGGTTACCCAAATGAATAGGGGGCTCCTAGCAGAACAGAAGAGCTTAGGAAGTAGTCCTTGAATAAGAGCTGGAAGGGCTTACTGGTCCAGACTGCCTGTGACAAAAGGATTTAAGTTACAGTTTTTAAGGCATGAGGCAGTAAGAAGATGCTGATTTCTGCCTGCTGTGTGGAAGAACTGCTAAGCACCTGCAGTGTTCCAAGGGAATTAAGAGCAGAGCAGAGAATGAGTTAAACTAAACTGGTTTTAAGTAAGTAGCCTTTCAGGAAAGATGGAGGAGAGAGACCTGGTGGTGTAACAGCACAGTCTCTAATTAATCCTATATGCATATTCACATCTGACAAATATTTAGGTTTAAACAAAAGAAATGCACCGTCTCAGCAAGTGTGTCACTTACCTTGATATATTTAATACATCTTGCTCAATCCTTAAAAGAAAAATCTAAGAAGATCAATTTTACTGAGTTTTGCTGCAGGAGTTTCCAAGAGAAAGTACAAGTTCACAGTGCATTTTCAAAAGTACTTGTGCATTTGGCTGCAGCCTGTGCTTTATCAGGTGTGGCAATACACAAAACAAATATTTGCTCTAAGATGAATTTAGAGTGGCTAATGGATCAAATGGGCAATTGGGCAGTTTATAACCTTAAAAGACAAAGCTATAGAGAGGTATTAAGATAAAACTTGAGGTATGCTTGGTTCCCTGCAAAAGTCTAGACGGGCATTCCAACAGTTAAAGCTTAATTAAATTAAAAACATGATTGTGCAGGTGTATATATTTCACTTAAAATACTAAAACAAACTAGGACAATGGAGAAAAAAATTGATTGAAAACAAATTGCCAAGACCTTTGAATTTATCAAATACTTAAGAGCACCAGAAGTCTGTCCTTTTCCAGAGTGAGTTTTTGTTGGGTTATTGTTTGTTGGGTTTTTTAAAGTATATCATCCAACCTTTATTAGTAGTAAAGAACTTAAATATCTAAATGAAATATTTATTTAAGTTTGCTCACTTAAATTTATTTACATACAATGAGTTTCAGAAGACTGTTAACCAAAATAAATCTCAGTTGGGAAAAGACCTTGAACTAGAGAGAGGCTGATAACGGGAGACACTATTTAAAAGGTAACAGAATTAAACAGCGTTGTGGTACACAAACAAAAAGGGGTAGTACGATACAGAACTGGATTTCTCTGAAAATTATTTGTGTTCAAAATTATTTTAACAATTTACAAGGAAAATGTTATTTCCTTATAGTCTTTAAAAACACATTAATACAATATAAACAATTAAGGCTTTTAAAATGCAAAACATTCAGTAGTTGAACTTGTAGATGCCATTACAGTGTTGGATAATGGTGTAACATGATGAAAAGGATTTCATTCCCATACACTGGTACAAATGATACTGCATGACTAGATTTAATTGTCATGCATCTCTAAAATACAACTTAAAAAAATTTAACTTCTCCCCTCTCTTGGTAAATCCACAGTCACTTGCATCAGCTTTATTTTGCATTTCCTTTAAGACTAGATTTACTGATCAGGTAAACATTGAGTGATGAACAGACTCACAGCTAAACTGCTGGTTTAACACAGGAATTGCACAATTCTGGTGGCATCTGAAGACATTAGTAATCCAGAAGTCTTTTGGAACTTTCCTAAAATACATCAGGGTTTTGCGTGTGGGGCTTTTAAAAAAAACATTTTATTGTAAAAAGATCCAGTCAAGGCAGTTAAGACAACAAATATTTGACTTTACACTGGAGAACTTAGGGCAACTTCATTCATGAAAGGATTCATTTTTGTATGTTCCATCAGTAATTTCTTCATTAAGCTTTACATGTATGTGTAAAAGGTGATTATCACAAGTTGTAAAAATACTTGCTATGCAGCTGGTGACCAGATATAAGGATAATTGAAAATTATTTTTAAAAACTTTGATAAGAACTTGCTTTGCTGAAAGCTGTAATATAAACCAAAACAGTGTCATTTAACATTAAAGCTCTATCAGGTTATTGTGGGGAAACTGCTGACAGTATTTCTCGCTCCCTTATAAAGAACTTGCTGTAAGGAATTAACATAATACTGAGCAAGATGTAACAGATTTAGAATATATTTCTGTGGCACAGGGCAAGTACTTGATACTTCTATAGTTCTAAGTACTGCTGCCAAAGTTGTGAGGCTCAGCCTGTAAACAGTGACTACACACTGCAAAAACACAGGGAAGAAACATTCACAGCTGCCACGACCTGTCCAGTACAAGCTGATAGCAGCCTGCATTAATTGGGGGTGGGTTTGCAAGTACAAAATTGTATCCAAACCAGAATCCTGCTTATTTCATCAATGTCTGTACTGTAATTCCCTGACCAGTCACACTTTTCAGCACGATGTCACAACACTAGTGATTTCAGGAGTTACCAAAATACAGGTGAAGAAACCCTTGCTACAATAGGTTTGTCTCTTGAAATCATTGTACCTGTGGTCACTTTTTTAAGGGGTTCTCAAAAGTTATTTTTGCTTGCCAGTGCCTAAGAGAAGGCATGTAAGAAATCCAGAAATACAAGCACACTGCTGTAACCCGAGTATATGGAATGCAAACGTAATTATTGCAACTATTCATGATAAAAACTGCAAAAGCTGGATTACAAGTAGTTTAAAAGTCCACAAGCAGGTTCCTTGGTTCACTGTATCTATCTGCAGTGTCTTGAAGACGCTACTGTGCTTTTCCAAGCAACAGAAGGATTTTATTTCCACAGCAGTTCTTTTTTCTACAGTTAATACAGTCAGTGGTAATACCTACCCCAGCAATTGGCCAAAATCCCTATATTGTTACTTACTCACCTCAGAGAATCTGGTTTCAAACTTTCAGTGTGAAGGGCTTCACTAAAACTCAATTGTAAACAAGACAGTAACTAATATAAACCAGTTTCTGGCTCTGGTTAATCTGCAATAAAAAAGCCCTAAAATTAAGAGACCTATTGATGCCCTGACACCAAAATACTAAAGAGAAAATTGTCTGTTTTGGTAGTTATTTTGGAGTTCCCCAAAACACGAGATGACCAAACCCAAGGGTGTTCCCATTACTCAGCTGATTTAAGTTTTTAAAGTGATTTAAGACACACGGGTGTTTCTTCTAACTGCAGTTTTGACCTTTTCCTTGGCATGTGCCAGTAAGCAGGAACAAAAGCCATCACAAAGTTTCTGACAAAAATACAATTATCCCAGCTTTTTTGGAAACACATTCAGAAGAAATCTAAAAATGTTTAACTAAGGTGAAATTTTCAAAACTACTTAGCATAAACTTAACCTTGGAAAGTTACAGCTGAAGTTTTAACTTTGAAAGCCCATCCAAATTTTACTGAAGGCTTCAACAAGGAAGGAGAACATGAGCTTCAAGACAGACCAAGTATCCCATTATTTCATCCAGCTCTGTGATGGAGAACCTCAGTTTGTCTCAGCTGAAGGCTTTGGCTCCTGAGACACTATTAGAGCAATCCCCAGGTGTTTCACAGTAGGTACCACTTAGGCTGGATGGGACCTAAACTGAAATTGGGTCAGCACTAAAGGAAGTTCAAGAGAGTAATTAAAAAAACCAAAACAAAACTTAGCTGAGTTTGTGTCCCTGTCCACCCCCAAGATCTCTGTCCATTTGGCTGAGTGTTTGACTCTATCACAAGCCCATTTTGTTCACTTTTGGCCCCAGCACCGCTGCCCCAGCCCCGGCTGCCCTGAGCGCACAACTCGGCCGCAGGGCAGCGCGGGCAGCGCTCAGCTCGTGTCTGCACTGGTCAGTCCCAGCAGCAGCTGCCTTGGCCTTCAGCAGTGTTCCACTGGTTGTGAGCAGTTCAGACTGAGCTAGCAAACTTCTCAGTTACTTTGAGTGCTGAAACTTCATCTGAATTGTTCCCCCAAAAAGAACACTATTTTGTTGCACGTATTTCTATGCTGTAAAGTAGATGTAAACATGGGATCTTGGATTTCTAATTATAATTAACTGAGTATTTAAAGGTTTTAACCTGGAAAAACAAAGAATTGCCCATTTCAGCACATGAAGTTTCTCCATGAACACAAGTAATCCTACAAACCAGAAAAGGAAAGGGGAAGGCAGGTTTCAGCAAGTTTTCTAGAGAGAGCTCTCCAGCACAGAGAGCTCAGTGTGACAGGAGCTGACATTGACCAAAACTGAACAGTAGGCGACTGACATTAATAAGAATATTTGGAGCTATCAGAGGATCAGCACAGCCAGTCCTGACTTTAAAGCACAGTAAGAGTGAAGAGCAGTGTGTCCAGGGACAGACACTGCCAACCTGCCAGGAAATGAACCTGCTGGGCATTACCTAGGTGAGAAAATCTGGCCACTGCACGCTGTGCCACAGCTATTTGTGTCCAAAATAACAGCAAAATTAAGGACAAAGCCTTAAACAATCTCAAGAGGTAGCACAGGAACGTTCATGTTCCAGCCTCTCTTTGCTCCTTAGCAGTCCCCTGTGGCACTTCTTCCCCATCAAAGCAGATCACAACCGAGCTTACATCCATTGTTCTACTGGCCAAGCTGGGAACGAGGGAGCTGTACAGAAACACTGTGAGCATCAGACAGACTCTGTGTAAATGATGTGGTTTGAGAAGGTGTCACTCACCTCTCCCAATTTACCCACTCAACACTAACAGTCTATTGCTAGTTATGCTTAATAAAAAAGGATTGAGTGCACTTATCAAGATGAAATGCCATTTTCAGGCCTTGCACGTGGCATTTGCTATCCCTGGACTGTATGAATATTTTTCAGTGTTGGATTTTTCTTGTTACCAAGGTGTTGTTCTTCATAGCACAGATGGAAAAAATGGGAGCACTCTACTGCAACCAAACTACAGCTTGTTATTTTTGCTTTTCTGTAATACGCTTTCTAATGAGGGTTCTGCATCAATTAACATGCACTTTCTGTGTCACCTGTTTAATGCTGCAACCTTTAAAAATCTACTTTTATATAAAATAAGCTCTTAATTCAGTATGTTGTACTGAAGGATGTAGTTTGTATAAATTCAGTAATGAGCATCCTAATGCAAAGAGCTGATCGAAGCAATGAGCTGACTTTGTTACAGAACCACTGTAGCAGGAATGAAGAAAGGTTCAGTTAAAAAGACATCAGCTTTACCTTTTACTCGAGTATTTCCTGCTGAATGCACAAGAAAATTCCATTTCAAGAACTCAAAACTGCCTTTTATTACATACTGAAAAGTTTTTTCAAGAGCTTGTATACACAAGTTTGAAGAAACATGACAATAATGTGAAACACCAAGTCTGGCACTCGGAGGTTGCCAGCAGAGCCTGTGCTTCCCTTGGAGCTCGTGTGCCTGTGAGCCACAAGAGCAGCTCTGCAAAGACACTCTGAACACGTTATTTCTTACATGAACTACGTGGACAGCTACAAAATGTAGTTTTTGCATTGTGTTTAAGTGAATTTTCAGGAATGCTAGTTTCATTCTCTGGTGTTACAACCCTCCTTTGGATCTGCTTTGTTGGGTTGCAGATTCCATGAGTGTCACAAGAAAAGTGGTGGATTTGAGCATTTACAAAGTGCCTTACAGAAAAACATTTATCTCTACGGCAGTGCTCAGTTTTTTGCTAATTTTAAGAATACGTGTATGTAGCTTTTTTAATGTCACAACTATAATGCAACAACAAAAATTCTATGAGTCTGTTTTCTGTGCTAGCATTTATCTAGTGGAAAACAAGTTCTACTCTACTTTTCTGGACACTTTCATATATATTATGTAGGTATTTGGAGCATGTGCATGCTAAATTGTTTAAACAGATTTAAAGTATAAATCTATACCTTTCTGCCAGAACATGAGCTCGAGAAAAAAAAAAAGAAAAAAAGGCAAATGAAGTAAACAGAAGTAGATATTGTCTTCCTGGTACTCCAAGACTATATTGTGCAATAATGTTTTCCAAGCTCACTTCATATAGATAAAAGCAATTCTGTTCAGGTTTTTTGATCCTCAGATACTGTCAGAGATACCAACTGTGACAAGTGCTTTTGGAATGGTTACTCCCAGTAGGGCATAAATTAAGCTTCCAGATGTATTTCACTTTGGGTATTAGGGAGCTCAACTGCTTCTAACTTTTCTCACTAACAAGTTCAACTCATGCAGCCCTAGATTTCAGGAATTCTTTACCTTTTTCCCAAAGCTTCAAGACCTGTAAAAAAAAAGGATATTAACAGAGGACTGTTTTCATAGCATGCCTTCCATCTCAAATACCCTGAAACCCTTTGCTCCTTTATTGAAAGAAACGGAATTATCTGGGAGTTGCAACTTCATGATGAGCATTGCATTTAACTCTTCTTCTTCTGTGACCAAATGACAATAATTCCTCTAACTACAGTATATGAAGTTTCAGGCACATCTGTCTGAAACTGGAAATGGTACATGAATTCTTCTAATATGAGCAAGTATCTTAGGCAAAGAGATATAGTCCATAGCCACAACAGCTAGATTCCTTCCAAAAGGAGTTAATGTGGCAATACTGTCACTGAAAATAATAACAAACACTTAGCTTGACATATTTATTTTTCAAGGTCAATAAATAAATGTAAATACACAAATTTGGAAAAAATCTTAGTAACAGAATGTTTTTAAACAACATTCTGGCTTAAAGTCTCTGTTATTGACACTACTGGAATAGTTTCTCATCTACTTAAAGTAGCTAAGTCATTGTGTTGGTGATCCTCCATCACATTAATTTGTTTGAAGAAGTTAGGCTGCTGCAAAGGAAAAAAAGACATCAACCTTTGCTTTGACATAGAAAATTATCCTAACTGCATACATTAAGTATTAAAATTACTTCTCTGGGCATGAATTTTCTAGAGAAAGTATTTTTAAATTTACAGTTTACATATTAGAGACCTCCTACTGTTCATTACTTCATCATTATAAAAGGGAAATCGTAACAAAAGTGAAAAAAAACAGAAGAGGAAAAGGCATGAAAGAAAAGTGATACAAATTGGCCCTTTAGTTAGTAAGACATTCTTCCTTTATCTAATTATCATTCTAGGTTGGTAACAGATGTGTGTGATGACTGGTTGCCATCACTGCAACAAGTCTGCTTGAAATACTTGTAAAGTGGTTTTTTACTGGTGGACTTGCGTTAGACACCCACTTTAAAGACATTCTCCAAACACCTGGAAGCAGGAATGTCATATTCCACCTGGCTGCCTTAGCTTGCCCAGGTTATTCTGTGTGAACACTAAGGCTTAGAGCACGGATACAGAACTTGTCCAGGAGAAGCAGCCTTTTTTCAAAAGTATCTACAAATTGCTAAATAGAAATTTTTATCAAAAGGTTCAGCAAGAAGGTAATTGTTACTGATTTAATGGAAGTGGAGGAAGATTTGTGGTTCCCTCAAAATTCATCAAGTGTTCTATTTCTGCATTCTATAAATACTACAAGACGCAACATGTTTATTTGGTTCCCATAAATTAGAAAAATCTGGTTTCCAAAAGTTCTAAATTAGTGATTTAAAAAACAAAATATTACACCTGACCACCTGTCAAACCATCTCAGAGAGCAGCTTCACTCCTCTCTCACCCTTTAGAAGTGTGCTTTTTTTAAGAATACATGATTTATAAAACAAACAAAAAAGTGTGTTTTTAACTACAGTACACTTGCTTAAATATACAAGTGGACACGTTAACGTCATGTTAAAGTTCAAGGTACTTCTGGATAAAAGGCAGATAGTTAGTTATTTTAACTCTGCATTCTTATATAGAATAACGATTATTATAGACTTTAGTTTCCTCTCATCATTCCTCTATCATATGGAGAGGTCAATAAATAAAAGCTTATCTGGTCCAGTTTACCTACAAGAGAAAAAAATAATACAAGGAAAAGAAGTTACCTATAAAATTACTTGTTTAACCCTGATAACATCTGAGTTGCCATACCCAGTTTGTAGTTGCAAGAAAAGCAAACAATATTCATCTTGCTTTTTAATAAATGCCCCATTTTTTATGACAATTTTTGTATGCTGCCTATCAAGTCACATATTCTTGGGGCAAGAAAGCTGGCCAGGAGATGCAGTGATAGCAGTAACAAGTATAAATCTGGGTTCAAAAAAAGAACATACCAGATCCAGAAGCAGAGAAATCTGGACACACTGAGGAGGCAGTGCCCAGCTGTTATTTGGGCTCTCGTGTCGTGGAGAACTATACCCAGCCTAAGATATAGTTTCATACAATGGAAGTAACACAGAACTCCGTTGTGCTCGTGTACAGACTTCAGGAAAAAGCCTTACACAAAGTGAATTACCTCCTTTGTTTAGAGTAGAAGATAAAATAGCTTACTAACTGATGTAATGAGTAATGGATGTCACTATGACACAGGACTTGCCATGAGTTGTGTGTTCAGCTACAAGGTGCAGTATTTCTTATGACTAACTCAAAGCACAGCCACATCCAACTGTGATTTGGAATTCCCTCTTGAGCAGCACGCGCTATGACTTTGAAGGAAGTCTGTCTGATTGTAACAAAGTCATCCATCCTCTCTTGGAACATGAACAAAATCCATGGGGTAATCAGGCACAGGCGGCATGTAACAGGTTTGTCTTCCTTTTTACTCCTTGCTTCTGCTTCTGAGGACATGCACTTGGCTCCAGACGGAATCCATTTTCTGTTACAGGAGAACACAGCTGTTCTTCTCTTTCTCCCTCTCCTTCTCTCGAGGCTCTTTGCGTTTGCGTTCGTTACTCCCGGATTGTCTTGCGCTGGCTGGAGAAGCAGCACCTTGTACCTGCTGTGTAGGGAAAATAGCATGGGAAATAAACCCAGCACTATTGCAGATACAGCCTGAACTACTACTGTGTGGTCCATTTCCCAAACAAAACGTTTAAATATTATGCAAACCAGCAGAATTCAGGTAGGGGTTTTGGTATACCTACTCCAGGACCTCCACAAAATTGTGTATTTCTTGAAAATTAAGTCAGCTAAAAACGTATTTCAAGTCTCGTGTCCCTTCTGTTGTGTCTTCATATTCAGCTCAGTTGTTTCAATAAAATATGGTTTCAAACATTTTCTGGCACTTCTGTGTTATTGTACTGGAATTTTTTCTTAGTTTCTCTTGTAAGTACATAATCCACATTTCACTATTTGCAGAGTCAAAGTGCTGGTGTGGACAGCGAGATAATGGTAATGCAGCAGCTTTTTGTGACTAGAAACTCTTTAATAACTTGGCAAGGGGGTTGGTATACAAAGACAACATAAGTTTTGTTAATTCATCATCTATTCCCACTGTTAGCCATTCATAGCTGCAAATGAGCAGGCTCTTAATCCTGTTCAGCAGGTTCTTCAGTTCCTTCTACCTCTGGCAGCCAGCAGTAATGAATCTGTGTCTTAGGAGTAGGTACTGCTGGTTATATTAAAGCAACAAGCAGTGCAAATAACACAGCTTTTAGCTCTCAAAATTCTTGTTTCATGCTTAACGAACTTATCAGTTAATGGTTCTGAATTGCTTCAGGCCAAAGATGCAGGCTTCGTATAGATTATTTCTTATATATTTGTAAATAAAAGCAGTTCTAAACATCCTCACTGATTTAGAAGTCTCTAAATCCAAATCAGCAACTTAAATATTGCCTCTTGCACAGAAGTTTCAGTTAAATTGCATTTTTGCATAGACATGTGCATGAATCACATTTTCAGAGCATTTTGAAATCAGCTGCTTATGGGTATGGGATGGAAAGGTGTACTGGGACAAACTGTGAATTGCCAAATTTGGAACAACAGAATAGATTCACATGAGATCACAGTCTGAATCACCTAAAAATGTACAGCAACAAACTTCTGCAAGACAAAGACACAGCTTCAACTACTATCATGAAGTTCTTATTTGAATGCTCTTTTGCAAGTAATGTAAAATACCTGCTAATACCATCTTTGTAACCTGACATATTAATTCATCCCATCATTCCAAATTAAGCAGTATAAATGAAACCCTAATTTAGAAGGTTAAGCCTGCTTTAAAGTACTTAAGTGTTTGCAATTGCCATATCTACATGCATACTCCAACAACTGTGGCATATTCCTAAAGATTCCTATATTCACTGCGGGCTGAAATATGTACAAGCACAGATGTGTCTATGCAATTATTAATACTTTCTAAAATTTATTATCATATTCTGTAGTGCTGTTTTCTTACCTGGACCTGAGCAGCTGCTTGTTCTTGTTCCTGATAGTACTGAGAAGCTCTTCTGTCCTCCTCTTCCTGGAGCTTCTTTGCTAGCTCTAGATCACTGATTCCTTCTGGGATCTGTTCCCAGTTAATCTCTTGATTCTGCTGCTCTTGTTGTAGAGACAATGCCATCAGATAATCCTAAACAGCACACTTGTTTATTAATGCTCTTTCACACAGAAAAGAGTCAAATCATATCAAGTGAATTTTGCAGCATGTGCAGCTACACAGTACTATCACTTATCTCCCAGCCTTATCTTCAAATGGAGAACAGGAATTTGTTTCAGAACCTGTCCATAACCTCAACTGCAGAAAGGCTGGAAACAGCTACTTTACATGTCTGCTTTCACAGTGCCTAAGTTGCAGCACAGAAAACACAAAAACTAATTTAAAAATTGTCTTTCAGGTTTAAATTCCATTACTTGGACAGCAGCAAATTATCTCTGTCAGATTTTTATTCTGAGAGTGAGATGCAGTGCTTCAGCTTATTACTAAGCATCTTACTCATTTTTCCCCGGTATTTAAAAAATATTAATGGTGATTATTATAAACCTGTCAGAACGTAAGATTTCCAAGGAGCATAGTCTTGCTCTGCACTTAGGCATTAACTGGTACAACTCAGCCCCACCTCAGACATGACTGACTTCTGCAAACTCTGTGTCTCATTAAGAATAACAAACACCCCCCATGACACACAATCTGCTGTGGGGCTTGTCCTGCGTTCAGCCAAGTGGGCAGCAGAAGGCAAAGTTCAGCTATGACAATCCTAATGAGCTGAGGGGAGTTGGTTTTGTAGGAAGACATTCCACAGTCTGCTTCTGTTTCCATATACAAGGCAGAGGTGACATTTCACCTGAGTGAGGACTTTGCAGAAGTGGATTCTGAGGGATTAAAATCCCATTTTCCAAACTACTCATTAGTAGCAGTTAACCTTTCCTTCCTCAAAACCATATCAATACTTTCAAGTGGTGCTTTTGGGAACCCCAATCTAATTATCTAAAGGAGTTTTATAGTCCCACATATGCACGAGTATACACACATGTAATTCCACATTCTGTGGAATTATACACAAATGTGACTAAAAATCAGTACTAACTTACAATGGAAAGGCAGAAATCCAGTACAAGATCTATTTGATCCTGCTGCCCTCTGTAGACAGTTTCAGGGTCTGATGGAGGCCGCAGGTGGAATTCAGAGTCACAGAAATTCCCGTCACCATCCACATTGTGCAAGCTTTCCCACACAACTTTCTCTTCTGTAAGAAAGCCCTGGTCTGTCACCAGCAGGTAAAGCTGACCCTATACAGAAGAACAAAGAAAACTCGTAAAACTAAAAAAATTACTTTTTACAATCTAAGTAGCAGAAATGATAAAAATGTTGCAATCCACTATAACATTCATTTTGAGTTTTTAGCAAGTTTAATAATTAAATAAATCAGCATACAGCATTAAACCACCAGATACTACTATTCACTTCTAAATTAACAGCCACACAATTTCTGCATTCCATCTTGCAATTCTTTATTCTTAATGAAAGTTCATATTGATTAGAAATTAATATAACACATGAATATACATATGAATGAATATATTAATATATATCAAGCTATATACCTTGATAGCTCTTTGGAAACACACCTAAGAAGTAGACTTAAAAACTGGCAACGAAAACTAAATCCCAGCAGCAATCATATTAAATTCCAAAGGCAAGATGCAGAGACAAAGGTGATCTTTCCAAACAATCCAAGAGGCATTACCTCAAAATGGCCACATCTCAGAATTCATGTTTCATAATGAGTTTTGATGGAATTTGAGGTCTGTGTCAATTGAAAGCTCTAAATTTAAGATTCCTGCTATCACTTGTCACCAATAACTGCTTTTGTTGGCATTTTAGTGTTTTTACAGTTCCATAAGGCCAAATTTCTTGATTTCAGAGTCTGAAATTATAAAATGGGCTGGTCTGGAGTGAATGGAGACAATGCTAACAAGTGCAGATACCAAGGTACTGGAAGGATGAAATGTAAGCTTAGGCTGAAGGAGTGGGAGAGGAGCTGGAATCAAAGGGAAATTACTGAAGTAGGCCCTACGTAAGAGGAGATGGTGCTGCACATCTGAGGGACAGCACAGCAGCACAAAATACCCGTTTAAATTTCCATTTAAATCAATCCATTGATCTCATCCTACCCTTTTTATCATGTTTTTAGAATTCTACTCCAAATCAAGAATGTTGTTACTGATCATACAGCACATTAAGACTGAAGCTTCCATTAGTATTTACTGAATGTAACAGATCAAGATACTCAATACAAAACTTGTAGCAGTGGTTTAGCTGTAAAAATCAAAGCGGTTTATTGTGACAGCCACAAAAATTTGCTATTTGTATTCCATCAGTACACAAAGGGTTCTCAAAGATCACTGTGCTAAAGTTGTACCAGAGGAAGAGGCAGATCCTGTTCTAATGATTTCTAAGGCTAAACAGGCAAGAAATGGAAACATTGTCCATATTCAACACATACAGAAGGAGCTCCCTGGCTTCTCTGAAGTCATTAAATGACTGTCTAAGGGAGATGCTGAAATTCCAGTCAGATCTCGTCAATCCCACTCTGTTTACAGCCACCCCTCCTGGGGCTGGGAGGTCACTTGATGTAACAGAAATATTATTTGAAGACTCACACGCAGCAATTATTCCAATATTACCTAACACCATAACATGCACTTATACACAAGGCCAAACAGAATGGACAAAAACCCAAACTAAAACCAAACAGGTAACACTACAGTATGTTCAAACTTTGGAATGGGACTTAACCTGCACAGGAGGGCTTCACAGACATAAATACAAGTGTCAGCAACAAGTCTGATTGCATACCATGATCTAAGAAATCATCTTGCCCTTGGAAACCTGCCTAAGAACTGAATGATACTCCTGACACCTAAAAATCACCCAAAGAAAATAAAAAGAAGTAATTTCACAACATTTCCAGTTTGCACAGAATACCTATTTTACAGCATTTTGTATATAAAAAGTCTTCAGAAAGATGTAAAAAAAAATCCTAGAATTTTTAAGATAAAATGTATTTGAATTTTTAAGTTTTATTTTGAACAGTACATGGACTCAAACAAAACCTAAAAAAGGGGGTTCTGTGTGTGTCTCTCAAGTTTTCCTCTATTATGCCATACCTTTTTTAATTACAGCCCATAAACTATGTAGCTTAATAATAATACTGAAATGGTGAAAATATTAGCTTTCCTATCTCCAAACTATTGTAAGCTTAATTTTTCCACACACAAATATTAAGGTATATCATTGCCTTTATGGAATTAGAATCTAGTATCTGTCATCTAAGGATGGATTAAAGCTAACACTTGTTTGAAATAGAAACCTGTTTCAAATCTTAAATAAAATTTGTTACATTGCAAGAATTTCTCAGTTGAACACTGATTGTAAAAATGTCACATTAGAGTAAATAATAAAAAAATATACGTAACACAGCTTCCTAGTGAAAGCAATAAACTGCACTACATATCACCACATTGCCTAAACACCACCCCTGCAATTCCAATGCCAACTGCATAGCTTAAAACATTCTGCTTCACTCGAACAAAGCTTAGCAAACCAGGAAACACAGGCTCCCTAGTACTGACAAGAGACAGAGTTCCTGTTCACATTACTGGAGTGAAAGAACAATGGGAAATCACAGATCAGAGATCCAAAGTCATCTTTCCCTTGTTTTTTACCAAGTTCTCAGATCTCTACATCATATTAGTATAAATAAGTTGAATTCCACAAAAAAACCCAACCAGGACCCTCACAATATTGCTAATATTCATAGAGCTTTTGTCAATAATTTCGTATATAAAGTAAGAGGAGTTAGCTCTTTTGCTATGAGCTGTAATGTAACCTCTCATCACGGCTTTGTTCCTTCTACTTGCAACAAGAATAGAGGCCCTATCTACAGGCTGGCTCTGGAGGCTCAGTTTCAGTGCCAGGCATGTTCTCTTCCCTATGCTAAAGGCACAGGGCACCTTCACCGGCACACCCAGATTCCAGCAAGGAGACCCTGTGATCCGAGAAAAGCCTTTTATCCTCTGACCTTCACGCTGCCTCTGAGCTGGAGCTGCACCGAGCAAGGCCATGCGTGGTGCCAGGAAGCGGCCGCCCGTCCCAGGCCCTCCCCAGCTCCGGGGCTGGCTCTGGCTGTCGGGAATAGGGGAACGAGGGCCAGGGGCACGGCTCCGGGGCTGGCTCTGGCTGTCGGGAACAGGGGCACGAGGGCCAGGACCACGGCTCCGGGGCTGGCTCTGGCTGTCGGGAACAGGGGCACGAGGGCCAGGGCCACGGCTCCGGGGCTGGCTCTGGCTGTCAGAACAGGGGCACGAGGGCCAGGGCCACGGCTCCGGGGCTGGCTCTGGCTGTCGGGAACAGGGGCACAGGCACCGCGCCGCTGGTCCCGGGCACAGCTGCAGAGGCTGAGCAGCTCACCCAGCTCGGGCAGGCAGGGTTACCGCTGCACACAGCAATGCCTCGCAAATGCCCCTCGCCGAGTGCAGTATCACACTTCATAGAATGTTTCCACCTTCACAAAAATCTTAACTGGCCGTTTCTAAAGTAGTACCAGCTTATCTTTTCGATTTGTTTTTAGATGTGGAGGGTTTTTTAACAAATATCCAGTCTCGCGGGTTAACACTTCCCCCCCCATATACCAGGACATAACAGCAAAAATATCTACTACCAACTACAGTCAGTAGGAAGTAAAACAATAAAAGAAAGTCTCAAGTGTGTAACTATTGTAGACACAGTTTACTTTAACAAAGTTATGAATCATTATTTATCCTAAGAATCAGTATCTAGATATTGTAGACCAATGCCCAGATTTTATAGTTTCACATATAAAAACCTTGAAATAAAGCTGAGGATAAAGCAAGATTATTCTCCTGAACTGGGATCTCTCAGTCTTCTGGTTTGCACAAAAAACCATATAGGCTACAGGTGATGTTACTAGACCTCTTTTGCTTGGATAATTTCATAACCAGATTAAATTATTAAGATTAATGTTTTTAAACTACTTGTTCTAATGCCAATTACCGAGTTTCCAGCAATTTAGAAAACTGAGAAAGAAAACCAAACATCTGTCCAATAGCTTCATACAGTAAAGACAAACATTTTAAGCCTGATGTTTTAAATAGTATGTAAATATTCTCTTGGACTTCTGGATCAGATCCCTTCGTTTTTGTAAAGGTGTTTTAAGTTGATGAATGAGTGCTCTTTTAATTTTCTCTTATCAGTTAAAACATTCAGATATACTAATAATAAAAAGATTTTTTAAAAGAAGTAAATACTACTGGATTCAGCATAACCCTCAGCTAAGAACTGTACACTTACTAAGAAATTGAAAAATAAACATGTTTTTATGCAGCTATATTCATTGCCTCTATTGTGCCAATCTCAAATGCCCAAGGAAAAAGTGCAATTACTGTATGAAATACACTTTGTATTGGAATAAAAGTATCTGTTGAGTTCTGAAGCAGAAACACAACATTTATAAAGTAGAAAACACACATACTTAAAAATCCAAACAGGTAAGTGTCTTGATACTTTTCAGTAAAGAACACAGGTTCTATTACAAACAAGTCTGTGGGAAAAACGTTCCAACTGAACTAAGATCTTCTTACCAAACTGATCCCCTCTTTACAGTCCTGTTTTTCCTTGATCTAGGGAATTATCATTTGATGTATTTATTATCTGCATAATGAAAAGCAAAGGCAAAAAAACAAAATCACATTTTTAACTGCTGAAAATTATTACTGTATAATCACATGAGCCAAGACTATTAGTATGCAATCAAAGGGACAGGAAGTAGGAAAAATGATTACTTGGGCAAAGGGAGAAAGTATCAAAATCCAAGTCCTTTCACTAAAATATCAACCTTAAAAAACCCACACTGCACTTAAAAAATATCCCCAGTGTACAAGTCATTGTATCAGCTGTACATTAAAGCTGCCAAATAAAAGTTTAAGCATTAGCTTAATTAGAATAATAATGACTAATTACTCAAAGCGTGTTTCTAAAAATACACCAATTTTATTACATGGACATAACTTATTAAGCGTGTAATTCCCTTTTGATTAACTCTGCTTTATTTACAAGTTTCCGTGCTTTGCTTTGGAGGGCAAAGAGGGAAAGGCAGTATCAGAGAAAGACAAAATATTTGCATCATTCTTGCCCTAGAAGAGGTACACCTCCATTTTCCCTGGCATATGTTGTGTCTCCAGTTTCCCCAACTGATGGACTTTTCTCCATAGTTCAGCTACTGCTGATACTGCTCAAACTGTGAGGAAACTCCATCTGCAGAGTGAGCATTAAACCCAGTAGATGGAAAGTGAAGCAGTTGAAAAAAAATCTCAACTCTGTAGCAACAATGCATTTGGCACTCACACGAGTATCCTGGAGGTCCAAAAATTTCTGGATAGCTGATCTTGGCTAAAAGCCCAAGTTAAGTCTGTTTCTGACTTGATATGAAGGACCCCCTAGTTGTACAGCTACTGCAAACAGCTGGGTAGGTTAGAAGCGGACAGAAGAGTTACTGCTGGCCATTAAACACCAAATTTAAAATTATTTTCTGTCTTTACTGAAAAGAGTTTCTTGATATCTCAAATTCTGTCGTGTACCACTCACCAGAAATCCAAATCAAAATGAACACTGTCTACAAGCAATAACTTCAGGAACTAAACCATGTAGATAACATGGAAATTAAACACTAACTGCAAGGGAGGTCCCCATAATGACTGCGAAAAACAAGGATAATGGCCTCTGTTTCAAAACTCAGCATTTCAGAATTCTAAGACTTCTCAAAAAGCACAAGTTGAAAACCACCGTGACTCAACAGCAGCAAACCTTAAATATACAAACAAATAACACTCTTCTTCAAATATTTTAACTTTGTATGCCTTAAGACCTGGATTTAGTTCTTACAGGTAAAACTCATGAAACAGATTATTACTCACTGCCTTAAACTGTTCTGTATTATTACTATTGGTTAAGGATATTTAAGTCATTGAAATGTTGCATTTTATTTCTATAAGGAAAAAGGATCTCAACTGAGAAGTGCATGTTTAGGACGCTGATAAAGCACAGACAAACACACACCAGGTTCTGGCCTTTAATCTAAATAACTGGGCTGCAAAAGACTACAAACAGTCTATGTTTTACAAAATTAATTTGTATTTATAATCCACAGGTCAAAATGATACTCATTGACTATATTTAATACAAATAATATTTTAGCTTCTAGAGGCTTTAATAATAGCACAAAAATGCATTACTTCTAGGAGGATTTATGTATTTTATCTGGAATATCCTTTAAACAAAGTAAAAGAGGTATCCTGCACCTCTAGGTACCATTTGTAAGCAGAAAGTACAGCTGTACTTTTAGTTAGTATTTTCTTTTTTAAAACCAAACTGTTTTGAGGTTGGGTTTTGTTCTTCCCTCCCCACTCCGTAATGAAAGCATAAAACAATGTACAGGCTTGCTTCACGAGCTACTACCAGCTAATCCAAGAACTAAATTTAGAAAAGCAGAGAGCAGAAAAATTATACTTAAATTTTTGATTTAAATGAGCTGCATCAGGAAGTGTAATATTTGACCACAAACAGATACATTTCATAGCTTTTGGTTATTTAAATGGAGGAAGGAGAAAGATCCTTTTACTTGCCCTACTGCTCTAAGAGTGGCATTGTAGACAGATTTAAAACAGATCTCAGACATACTCTAACCAGAAAACCAAATGCGTTACCTGCTTGTAGAGTTAATTGTTATTTATCAGGACTGTTCAGACTTTAGCTCAGCTTATGAGCAGTTACTCAAAATGCCCAAGATTAGCACTGACAGTTAAGATTAACAGAGGGAGGAAAAAAGGACTAGTAGTGACAAATGAAAGTGTCATTCACATGAGGTATGTGACATTATCATATAATGGCAAACCCAGTGGTTTCTTAACGTTTTTGCATGTTACACATCTCCTTTTCTTTGCTTTTATTACCATTATTCCTAAGTACAAGTGTACATGAAATTGAAGTCTTTATTTAATAAACAGATAACCAAAACAGAATTTTAAGTTCTATACAAGGGTAAAACATCATACACTACCATCCTAGCAAAAGTAAAGTTGTTTTAGCATGAATATGCTCCATAAATGAATGTAAGCTTGTGAAGCCAGATTCTCCATTCCATGGAGGAAGGAGTCCCCAGAAGCACTAACCAAGCTGACACTTGCTTTTTGTATTCTGGAATACTCCCTTCACAGTTGCCACCATTTTGCTCCCCCAGATTCAGATTTAAAAAAAAATTTAAAAACCCTCTCTTCCCTAACAAAGGGAACCAATTATTGTAGCTCATCGCAACTTCTCCAAACATTTGGGATTTTGAACATGGACCTATTCATCTACTGGCCCAAATGTAATGCAAACTTTTAGATCCTCAGAAACAAGAAATTACATAAATTAACCTTATCATGCCAACCACAAACTGCAAGAAAATTTAAGCCATGTAAGAAGTGTATGTAACTATACATAACCACAAAGAGTTAACACAGGGAGCAAACTGAACATAAAGGGAAAGGCTACAAGAAGATTTAAAGCAGTAATGGATCCCAGTGCCTAAACCACTGTAATCAATAATTCCTAAGTAACATTTGCTACAGACCTTACGTTCATTGTAAGCCATATTTACATATAACAACCTAGAATTTAATTGTGTTTCAAGACAGTGAAAAACCATGATTTGCTTTGAAACAAGCACAAAAAACTCAACAAAAAAGACAAAAATGTTGAAAGTACCTTGTATTTGGTCATGGTGCTAAAATGGTTGTTCCTGAAGAACACACAAAGCTCTCCCTCCTGGACAGCTGAAGTCAACTCACACAGTCCATGGTACGTCAATTGTGTAGCAGTGTTATTTAGAAACTGCTCAGCTACAAACCCTACAAAAGCAACACATACTGTTATCTGTGTCTATTACACACTTGCTAATATAAGACCTGGTAACAATAGTAGTGTTTTTCCCATCTCCCCCCTACATAGATGTCCCCATATTGCCACAAGTCTTAGGGAACACATTCAGAGGGGGGACAACAAGTTTGGAAGTTCCAAAACCACAGCATTGTAGACAACCCTTCTCACGTTCAGAAATGCTATCTTTGCTTCTAATATTACTCATGTTTTATCTTGTTGTAATGGAGTATATAATTCATATTCTAATTATAGGAAAAAATACATAGCTAAGTTGAAATCTGAATGCTGCCACAATAGAGGAAGTTCTTGCTGTTGAAAAAGTGTTGAAAAAGTGTATTGAATAGTTCAAGAGAATGCACAGAGAAGTTGAGAAGACAAGCACAGTGCTGTGTGCCTGTCCAGGGAAAGCAGCTCAGCACACAGAATGCAGCTCCTCCCACTTGTATCTCTACTCAGCATGACCCACATGGAAAATATGTGACTTAGATTTAGTAGGGCACATATTTTGATAAAACACAGAAAAACATTACCCACCTTCACTAACCAGTTCACTGTTGTCTGACTGTTTACAAGAAATTATCTTCTCCACCAGCTGATTGTAACTGCAGTTACCAACTGCTTTTACAATGTCTGCAACCTGCAGCAGGAAAGAACAACACGGAGGATTTACCTTGGGAAGAAGAGAACACAACTGCAAGCCAGTGGCAATTATTAATAAGACAATTAGAATTCAATAAAGAGAGGATGTTATCCCCTTAAAAAATCTAGGCCAAAAAGTTTTAGCCCAGAGCGTTACACATCTTGCTATCTCAGATCCTGTTCTAAATCCTTGAGTTAACCCTTAGCACCAAAAGCTAAGGCAGATAGAGAACAGGGCATGAATTCGATCAGCTGGGCCAGGGTAAGAGAACAGCAAATCTCACCAACAAGGCATGAAAAGAAAAACTCTTAGGCATTATTATTCCAGCCAAACTCACCAGTTTCCCCCTAAGTAAACAATGCCACTTTAATGTTTAAGAAATAAAATAATTAAAAATAAATTACATGTTTGCTAAAGATGCAGTTCTCTCCAACCAGTTCCACCATCCTCATTTCTCTATAGCAGTGACTAATAAATAAGAATTTTAAAAAGGTGGAAAGTAACTTTGTTATTGCTTCCAAGTGTTCTCTAACAAGCTTTCAAAAATGATGACTGGAGCACCATATCTGGGGCAACTTGCTACTTCCCTCAGAAAAACAATTCTTCTTTACAGAGTCACAGAAGGCTTTTAAAGTAGTTCAACTATAGACCCAGGCTCTGCAAAGTTCCTGCACTAAAAACCACACAGGCTGTATTCACTCCTCAATTTTTCTGACTAGATTTAAAAAATTCATTACTGTAATTACTATTGATCATTAAAATTCTGAAATATCTCCCCTCCCACCAATAACATTCAGAATAACTTTTTAAAAAAATATTTGAAACAGAGTAAGTTACCTGAGGGTCCACTAACCATCCATGGTACAAGGGGATATCAAGAAGATCAAACACTATGCATTCAGGTGTGTATTCAAACACTCGGACACCTGTGAACTTCACATTGACATCCAGACCCGTCTGCAACTTATGTAGAATTGCCATTGCATCACTCATATTCTGACAGCAGAAAGGAAAAAAGAACAGATGACCAAATAGAGCATTGTACGCTTGGTGGTTACTCTCGTAACCCTTCATCATTTAGTACTCATCAACTCAACACTTCAAAATAAAAAAATTTAAAAGGATAAATTATATAAACAACTTCCTCAATGCACATTCACGTTACACATTCTCATTGTGCCAGAAGATATTTGAAAAAGAAGAATCTCCCTCCAATCACCTCTATCTGACTGCTGCTTCTTTTACACCCATAAAATACTATTAGGCAGCTCTGATTGCTTTTAGGTCTATTTCCCAAAGTCACAAGCCAGATGTTTGCAAGAAAACTAATTATAAGGGAACCTTTAAGTGACTTTTCTTGAAGTTTCTTCTCCCCTTTTAAGCCTTCCCTTACAAGTCAGGCTGAAGTACCTGTCACTATATAATGAATGAACAAAACGATCTACACAGACCTACCTGCCAGCTCTAATTTCAGGGTTCAGTACTAAGAATCAGAGTGTTAATCACTACCTTTTTTCTTTCATAAAAAACATTTTCCATCTTATTTTGGGCATACCTTCAAGTGGCCTGTAGATTCTACGGTAGAAACAAGTCATGAAATTAGCACTTATTATAGTAGCGATCCCAATAGAATCCTAAGGAGAATTATCAAGTTATGAAGTTCCAATCACAGAAAGGAAAGATGAACCAAAGAAAATGTGCTTTGTGAGGCAGTTATCTTGACCCAACAGATAAAGACAAAAAAAATTCCTGACATGCAGGAAAAAAAATCTTCCACTAGGTGAGAAAAGCCCACAAAGTACAATCAGAAAGTCTGCAAAAGATTCAGGGAAACTGAGGCACTTTTTTGTTTGTTGTTTGTTTGGGGGTTTTTGGGTTTTGCAACATTCTGTTGCTTAAGAGGAATTCAGGCTTACAACAATGGGAAAACAGCATGACAAAGACCAGAAATACAGATTGGACAGGAGATGGAGACAGCAAAGATTCACAGACTAAAACCACTGATGGTTAAAGACAGTTGCTTCTGTCATCTTCTGATCAGAATCTGCACCTGAGCATGGCTGCTGTAAATGGGAGTTTCAATGCTTGTAGCCCTTTAACTGCACTGTTCTGTCAAGTTTCCATCACAGGAATGTAACAGCTCCCACTACCTTACTATGTGTTGCTTCATCCTACTGACAACTTTGCTATGTCACAAGGTTTAGAATTTAGCAAGATTTTGAAGTAACTCTCAAGACTGGCTTCAACTTTTAAGTTTTTATCATTTTAAAAGCAAACCAAGCCACCTTAACAAGTGCATGTCATTAGTAGGGACCAGATATCAAACATAAAAACCTGTCTGAGATGTTTTGAAAGATGTTTTGCCATAATCTTACACTGCTAAATGAGTAAGAAGTCCATAGTAAGCCAGCACTAGCCATCCACAAATTCAGATCATACATCTACAGACAATAGTTGCATTTATTTTGTAATGTTTACTTTGCAAACAAAGCAGGATTACATCAAATGGACCAGAAAACCACAGAAGTTTCTCACTACATTTTCAACATTCACACTTCTGCTTTAACTATTTTGGAACCTTCAAAACAACTTAAGGTATGTGACATTTATGTAGTAAACCCATATATTTGAACATAAGAAAGCTAGAAAGGTTGTACTTTCACCAGGTGTAACAGTTTTCATTGCTGAAGTTGATTATAGCTATAACCTTCTACAGCACAGAATTGTGTGGGGAAAACCAGCCAATTTTGTTATTACAAAAGTAATTCCTATTATCTGATACAATTCAATCTCAAGTTACTCAATTTGGTTTTCAACACTGAATGAGAGAAAGAAAAAATGACCTAGGAATAAACAGAACTACCTTGAAAGCTTACACCTATTAAAAAATTCAAAATCACTTTTCCGTAAGTAACCAAAAAACCAGCTGTGATTACAGGCAGAGCTTGGCAAATATACTAAATCAATATTTTAAAAAACTAATAGCATTATCTTTAGTATAGAAAGACTCCTGTGGTGACATACAAATAGTGGCCAGTGCAAATAATATTGCCTTTTGTAACATGGCATCAACCTTTTTTTGTCCATCACAGTGAAGAACAGAGAACTCACTCTTTTACTCAGTTTATATCCTCAGAGAAACTCTGGCAGGCACCACAGAACAGAGCTGACTTCAAAAAGCAACCACCCTGTTATATACTTGTATTAGTGCCTTTGTGTTACAGTTCCTCAATAAAAGCCAAATTACTTCATTACTCTCGTAACAGGAAAAAAGAAAAAAGTCTTGTGTTAATAGATACTGAGTTTTTCTTCACTAATAGCACATATATAAAAATAATACTCTACATCAAGCCCAGAAAAAAACAAACTACAAACAATGGTCTGTATGCTTCTGGTTTTTAACAAGGTGACAAACCCTAGGTGAGAAATGCAGTTTTACTTTCCTCAGACATAAGCAACTGTATCTTAGGAGCAGCTCCTTACCTGCTCATAATTAAGTCGCTGAATTTCAGATATCTCTTTAGGTTTTGCGTCAAGAATGTAGTCTCCTAAAACAAAGGAAAAGTGAAATTAAATTTATTCCACAATCAAAGCTTCAACATTTTAATGAATATTTCTGACTGAAGCTGACTGAATAAATACCAGAACTCCACAACTAAAGTTTTCTACCAAATTAATGAGATCACATTGTTTTATAAACTGAATTCTAATTATGGAATAAAATATGAATATAAAAACAGAGTAAGATCATATTAAGAAATAAAATTCAAAGGGCCAACACCGTTACTAAAGTAACATTTCATCATCTCTTGGGATATCCTACCAGTCCCTTCATTATACAAAAACTGACCTCCCTCTGAGCCTCAGCTTAAAAATATAAAAAGGTCTGTTCACAGTAAGGCATGTAATCCTGGACACAATCAAAACAGCAACCACTTATCCTGACTGATACTGTGAATGTTTTACCATGTTTTATACACCAGTAATTCCATAAAACTTGTTGTGCTGGTTTTGACTGGGGTATAGTTAACTTTCTCCCCAGTGGCTGGTATGGGGCTGTGCTTTGGATTTGTGCTGAACACAGTGGTGACAATACAGAGATGTTTTTGTTATTGCTCAGCAGGGCTCTCACACAGCCAAGGCCTTTCCTGCTTTTCGCAGGGCCATGCTGGTGAGGGCTGAGGGTGCACCGGAGGTTGTGAGGAGACACAGCCAGGACAGGTGACTCCCACTGACCACAGGGATGTTCCAGACCATGTGACATCCTGCCCGTATATGAAGTGGAGGGAAGAAGGAGGAAGGGGGAACACTCGGAGTGATGTTTTTCTTCCCAAGTCACCACATGTGACAGGGCCCTACCCTCCTGGGGATGGCTGAACACCCGCCTGCCTGTGGGAAGCGGTGAATTAATTCCCTGTTTTGCTCTGCTTTTCCTATTAAACTGTCTTTAACTCAACCCACGGGTTTTCTGCCTTTTACCCTTCCCACTCTCTCCCTGGTCTCACTGGTAGGGCAGTGAGCAAGAGGCTGCCTGGGCCTAAACCACTTATATTCCACCTTTGTCTACAACACAAAGGTAATAAATTAGTTAATAGTTAATCAACACACTGAGGTTCAAGATTTATAACATCTTTAGAGATTAGCATCCACTTTCCCGATTTTATTTCAACGTTTTTGTACTTATTCCCGTGCTCCATTACTAAACTCAGAAAAATATCATTATAGGTTTCCTAATTTATAGTCTTTTAACTTGGAAGTGGTTGAAGGCTCTTTTGTTGGTTTTGGCTTTTTTTCCAGCTTTGGAAGAACTGTAACTGCTAATCCTGATGATTGAAGAGGGAACCTAAATAATTTGAACACAATTTTATTATTCAATTTAGTAAGAAAATTCTAGAAGCTAGTATATGCCCTCAAGAAAGAACACACATATAGACAACTGGAATTATGTAGTGACTTCAGACAGGATTATGCCGTCAATGCAATTATAGGAAATGTATAGGGAGCAAGATTTACTTTTTTTTGAAAATTATGTAGGTAACTTTTTTATTCAACCACAAGATTCAGAAATTTGCTCCTGAAAAGAACAAATTATGTTCTTTACAAGCAAAAAGAAAACACAGTAAGGGTTTCCTCTCCTGCTTAAGAAAAATCAAACCTAGTCTATTAAGTTCAAACATTTTATGTATGTCAGGCTACAAGGGAAAGAAAAGTGGTACATACAACTTAAGTACTATCACAACTGCACTTTTAACACTTGGATCATCAGGGGTATTAAAGTTTGAGCCATGTCAGATAGAAAGAGCTGCAGTTTTGCTCAACACTGAGTATGATACCAGAGTAGTGCCTGCAAATGAGACCCCAATCACTGTGAGAACTACATTAATTTTTCTTATTATTTTAATTGGGTCATACTTCCAAGGATTAGAGTTACTGTACACAATTAAAGACAGAGTTGACGTACTACATTCTGTTAATTATAATAAAACAACACTGTAAGAGACATGAATAATTTTAAGTCTATCAATGTGTTGGTGCACTAAGCCATACCAACTGCATCAACTAGACCAATCACTTTGGAAAGCAGTACAGAAAACTTCTAAAAGCAGCTAAGAAAAAGCATGAGTAACTGAATACTGTAAGTAATTTTCCTGGATCAATTAAAAAGCTGAATAAAATAGTAAATAAATAAAACAGTTCTACATTACTACACACTACAAAGTGTAACATACAAGTTAAAGTGATTTATTGTAATTACTAACCTAAGTATTCCATCAGCTGTTCAGCCGTTATGATTTCCATCATTGGTGGCAGTTTAATCTGTGAAAGTAAAAGTATGTTCTCCTTAAAACACCAAAACACTACAATTTAAAAAGTATCAACATGGTATTTCTAGACAGAAGACTTCTGATTACATTTCCCTCACCAGCTTATAAGGCTATTAGCATACTGGACCTCTACTAAATAGCAGCCACAAGAAGAGATTAAAAAGGCGTTTTGGTTTTTAGAGAAACCACATGCACACAGCACTTTCTCCCACCTGCAGGTCTCTGCATAGCACTCCCTTCTCCCACCAAAACATTTCTCCAGCACCCCCTCCACTTCACAGGAGCTCACACCACTTGCTGCAGTGGCTCAACTACAAGCACCCACAATTAAAAGACTGGCAACTGCTAAGAAAACGTCATCTTCCTCAAGTCTGTGACTCCTGACCTTCATTAAAATTCTTAACTGAGTATTAGCTCAAGAAGTTCCTGCGTACAGACAAAATTTGTAAAGGATCTAGTGCCAGTACCTGCTGGGACAGGGAAGCCAAAGACCTGTGCAGGTACAAGGAAAGGACCTCCCAGCCTCTAATCCCACATTCACATTCTAAGGGTTTGGTTTAGCTCCAAACAGAGCAGACTGGACACGCAGAACTCTGTGGTGAAGATTCCACTCCTCTCTTCTCTATTCCCACCACACCAGCTAAAACCAACCACCTTGGCACCAGGCAGAGCTAAAAGCTCCTTGCAGCCTCATCTCTTCCAGCATCCTGGGTAAATGTTTTGGTTCAACACTTCCGTTTACTGCAGGGAGAAAGACAACAGCCAAAGCACAAACACATTCAAGGACATGCTTCTGGCAATCTGAAGAAATACAACAGGAGGATACAGACTTTAGTGCACTCAATTTTTCTCTGCATAAATGTGAATTTTATTTTTCTAGGGTTTTGGGTTGGTTTGTCTGGGGCTTGATTTTTAAGCTCTCTCTTCAGTTTTTAATCTTCTCATCCTATCACTCTCCAACATCTTACCACTGAAAGTCTAGAAACTCTGGTATTTATTATATTAGGAATTTTAAAATCACATTCCTCAGTACTGATCACTGCTCTCCTTGACACATATAGAAAGACATGGTGTGAGACTCTCAACTCTTGTTTGAGATTTAGTAGGTTCCACCTACTTTTCTGGTTGTGGAGAAGGAAGAAGTAGAAAACCAGGAGATGGAAGAACAAGATACATAAAGCCTTTGATGCAGCACATCAAACTCAAAAATACAGTATAGCAACACACTAGTCTGTTCACATTGTAATCGAGAGGGTTTTCAATATGAAAACTGAGCTATTTTAATAACTTTGCAGAGAAAATGAGATGTGATTGGGCTACATGTCTCTTATCAATTTTAATTATATTTGACAAAAGGTAAATGTGTTAAATATATGAATTCACAAGAAGTTTCATTAAATTTGGAAGAAGAAAGAGATTCAAGTTAATATGGCTTTGTTATTTATACTCTAAGAAATATGTCCGTACTTGGGTTAGAATTGGCATATGCCACACACTGATCAACCCAGAGGTGGTGGGCAGATAAAGAAGTTGATAGTAATGAGATCTGGGAAAGAAATTAAAGAAAAATCAGGATGCAAGCACAGGCACATGTTTTTTTGAAAATATTAAATGAGTAACAACTGACTGTAACTTGCAGAACTTCTTAACTCTTCCCAAAACTAATGCTCATATTGAATAGTCACATAAATATAATATACTGAGCCATGTAAACAATAGGACTGCAAGTTCAAAAAGCTGTTCTTAAACTCCCAGTTGGGATTGGCAGCATTCAAATCTTAGCAAGCACTAGCTCTGCACAGCCCTGAGCCAGGTCTGGCTCATCACAGCTCCCAAGGCACAGAACGGCATCGCCTCCACCAGCCCTGCCTGAAGAGCTGCTGGCACTACAAACAGCACAGATGTGCCAGTATAATATGAAGAAAAATTAGCATTGCTCCCTCAACTGTTAACTGGGCTACTGTGATGATTCTTTCAGGACTGAAACTAGCTCTTTTTATTATTTATTTAAACCATTTAGATCAGCTCAGCCAGCACTGCTTGGGGGTTTCTGCTCTGCACCACATTGGGAACCTCCAGAAGCATGCCTACGTGACAAACAGCAACACTAAAGCATAATTACATGGCTTACCCATATTTGAGCTCTATGTACAAATAGCACTACATATTACTTATACCAATGGTTAACAACTGGAACTTCCCCCCACAACTGTAGCGCTAACCATTTATTTTTTTTACTGCAGAAAAAGCAAAGTGGTTTTGTTCTTATTTCCAGAATCTCTCAAAGCTGGATATTTTAACAAGCTACATCTCAAGATTAACTGCTTGATTAAACGCTAAACAAAGTTAATTGGTTATTTCTTGGCATAATTTTAGGGCTGGCATGTGTAGTGGGACCTTGATCACACCTTTAAAGTAGGCTAATGGGGGTCCAACACAGTTCTAAGTATTTCTGAACAGAGCTGACTTAAGGATATAGAGAGCACATGATATTTCCCAGCTGTTCAGAGCTTCATTGCAAGCACTTAAGTGACAGCAAGTGCCCAGTGAAGAAGAAATGGGATAGAAAAATACCTTAAAACTTAAGGGAGAGCAAAAAATCATACAGAACCACAGTCATTATACAGATAAATCAACAGAAGAAAACAACGTAAGCAACAGTAGTAAAAGTTGCTGTTGAGGGACACATTTTCCCAACAAGTTTCAATGTTTAGTTGCTAGATTTTACATCAATTCCACATTTTAGGAAAAATGCATTTCCTCAACTCCCACCCATTTCCTGTACCCTTCTACTGCAGTTTCCTGTACCCTTCTACTGCAGTTTCCTGGTCTTTCGCCCTGATGGCTCTTTCTAACTCTAGCTACATTTCATTTCCTACTCTCAGGAGTGGGAATCTTAGTCCTTCTCACACAACTACAGCATGACATACAGTTGAGACATATTTTAATTAAAAGACCAGAGTGGTAATCAAATTTTCTTATGGAACAGATTGTCTAAAAAAACTTACACAGTTTCTATGAACTAGACTACAAACTCCAAAACTACATAATACTAATTTTCCACCGTATTCTTCCACACTACAGAAGGGTTTAAAAAAATTAAGTGGTATAGTTATGCACAGAGGATAACACTTCTGAAAATACTGTGAATATAGAAAGGGTCCAATAAAATTTCTAATGGCTTATATAATAAGTCTTATATAAGACTTATATTATGGTCTCAAAACATGTTTATCTAAAACATGCAACTCCTCTGAACACAGTGTTCCAGAGAGGTAAGGAGAGCTTCAAGAGGCTTTGACAAAAAACTATTACTATTCCATGCAAATAAGTGCCCCCAGCCTTGCAGGAACAGCTTCATGAAGCTGTCACACGACAGCCCGACAGCGTGTGCTGCCACTCCAGTCCTCAGCGTCTGCCCCCTCAGCCACGCTTCCCTCAGCCCCTCCGAGCGGGCTCCTTGCTGTGGCTGGGCACAGCTCCAGGCCCCCTGATCTGCGGGCTCACCTCATCCCACAGGTGCCGGAGGAAGGGAGGCTGCCAAGGGCCCCGCCGAGCGCGCCCCGGAGCCCGCGCCAGCCCATCCGAGCGATCTGTGCCAACTCCGGCCATACGGACGGGCAGCTCCGCAACACGGGCAGCGCATCACGTGTGAAGGGCCAGTGCCAGACCTCAGAGCAGGCACCACCCCTGCAGCCTCTCGCTAACGAAGTGGGTATCAGCAGGAGCACACTGTGCACAGCTCCTCCGAAATAGGCCATTTTTTTGAAAACCTAAACCTAAAAATTTCTAACTAGAGTTTTTAACTCAACCTCTTCTCTGCACATCAGTTTGGATACATCTAAGCAAGAATATGGTTATATAACATTTACTTATTCACACAGTTCTGAAAGTTACCAAAATTTTAGTAGAACTAGGTGCGCAGGGAACACAGCTCCTTCCATTTGTTGAGAGGATTATGACACAAAAAAAAATCAAATGCACTGTCAAATATGCTACTGGCATTGTTCTACATAAGGACAAGATACTCCATATGCACTCACTTCTCAAGACAATATTAATATCATTTATATTCAAATTGTATAATTTTTCCCCTTTGCTTGATTTATGTTTCAAAATCTTCCCTGGACATTTCAGATATGTCATTTCTGTGCAGCATGTTAAGGTTCACAGAGTTCTTCAGCTACAAGACATCCTACCTAAGAAGCACAGAGCAGAATCACATGGAACCCTCATTAAGATTTTAGCATCTGATGATTGCCACATCCGCCCCTCTCCCCAAATTACATTTAGAGCAATGCCAAAAGTTATCAGAAAGCGTTGCATGCACTACATCTAACAAAGATCAGAAAAGGCACTTGGAAAAGCCAACTTTGCATTGCTAAGCTTAACCACATAGTGAGCCACAGGCCTGAGCAAAAACTGAGCAATCTCCAGGTTTAAATAAACTGAAAAACAGTGTGCTACACTACTCTGCATCAGAGGACAGAACTCACACTTGTACATACATTTAAAAAGGTCTGTTTCAATCTCTACTTCTGCTTTCATTTCCATCACACAGGTCTAAGTGGTTACCACACTCTTTTGCACAACAGCTGTTTTGCACAACAGCTACTTTTCCAAGTTGATATCACAGTGCTTTAGTTTTTCTTCTTAGAAGAACTCCTCAGCTCCCCCTCCTATAGGCTAAACTGCAAGTTACACTCAGACAGGCAGACTGCAAAAACACTTCAAAAGAAAAGTAATTTCATAATTTTAATATTTAAAATACAGCTTCTGCAATCTGCCACCTCAAAGTTTTGTGTATCCTTTGAAAGTAGTGGATAAAAGAGAGGTAGCAGTTTTATCACAAGTTTAGTACCAAAACCTGGTATTTTCAAAACAGAATTTGAACAGTCACAATGGGTGCTACTATTTCAGGATTTCCAAAACCCCAACTGCCAAAACAGTACTGCACTTAGGTTGTCTGAGACCAGATCTATCCACAGGACGACCAGAACTCTCAACCTTGTCACGACGGAGTTCTGAGAAGGAAAGATGATGGCTGATACAGGGAATAGAACCCAAAGAGTAACTGTTTAACTTCTTATTCTTATTCTCTGTTGTGATTCTATTTTCCCTCCTCATCTTGGCCTTAGGCCCTTTTTTCCCATTACATGTAGTTTCTTTTCACCTGATATGTACTATGGTATCCTCACTCTACTTTTGCCTATTTTCATCTTCTGGTCTGCCTTCTTGTTCCCAAATCATAATTACTCGACCCAGTCTAGGGTTCATTTTGGTTCAGGAGGAGTGAGAAGGTGGATGTCCATCCTCAGCCTCCTCATGTAGCACGCTACTCTCAGTGATGTACAGATGTGCTGCCACCTCAACCACTGTCAACGCGGTCCTTAACTATAACTGGGGAAAAGAAAGGCTAATTTGGAGAGGCAGAAATTAGGAAAACCAATTACAAGCAACTACAATATACGACTAACTAACAGAAAAACCCTCAAGCCTATAAATAATGACTCGTGATGACAAATTCCCCAGTTTAGCTGCCTGTCTGCAACTCATGTAAATTCTGCTGAGGTTTTACATAAACAGACAGAACTATAGAAAACTTCCTGTAATCTGAGCAATAAGAAACAGTAGGGCACTCCCAAAGGGTAATTTGGTTTTTGTCTATTTATAAAACTGGATATTACCTTAATTCTCACTAATGTAATATTTGATCACAGCAGAATGTCATCTAAAATTCTGGTTGGAGAGCAGCAGCAGAAGGAAAAGGAAGAATGCTAAGGAACAAAACCTCCAAAAACTTTAATTCAAACAACAGGACCAGTACTGTCCCATTTACATCTTCCATTAAATCAAAGATTAAAAAGGAAAATCCTGTAACTAGCAGTTTATTTTAAAATGCCATCACACAAAATGATAAGGAATGGTTAAGTTTTTCAAGTCACCTCTAGACATTGAAGAGGGAGCACAGAAAGCAAGTGTTCAATACTGAAGCTTACAACAACCTTCACACCCTCTTGAGGGTGGCAGAACCTAGGCAAAGCAACACCTCCAAGTCACACACAACTTCCCTGTACTGCTTTTATTGATGCTTCAATATCAACATCACTGTACCCAGAGTTTTCCTCCTCATGTCTCAGCTATTCTGCTCAGAAAAATGTGTAGCACTTGTAACTCAACCAAGAGCATTAATCTTCTGGAGTTCCCTGCATCTAAACAAATTTCTTCCCATGACATATTTCCATTTTGACCTTTTCCTAAGTCACCTGTTACACTGCGAACAACCTCTTACTCTTCCAATACCAAATTCCTTCCCCTTGCTACTACAACATAAAAGCTATTCCTGTAAAGCTGTCCTATTTCAGGACTCCATTCTATCAGCTCTTCAGTCTTCCGGGGCTGAATTGCCAGCATTTCCTGAGACGTGCCCCTCATCCTTGTTTTGCAATGCACACAGCCTTATAGCTTTTCTCCAACAGATACTCCTTTCACATATACATGTTAATAACTACATTATGCCTTAGATTTTAATTACTTAAAAGATTAGAAAAAAATTATTTTAAGACTACAGAAGTCCATATCCACAATGGCTACAGAGCACAAGAACTTCATCTCTCTAAGCTGTACTTGATCACTACCTGATTTGCTCATTAATTTAAATACAATCTATACCACATAACTGTATGAATATGTCCCTATTACTCAGGCAGTTACTTGTACAAATCTGTATTTTGTACAATTCTGCATTTCATACAACTCTGCATACACTTTATTATACAAAACTAACCTATTTTCCAAAAATGTCACCTATGTGTTCAGCCATGAATAGTAATCTTTACTTACTAGAAACCTGTACACATCTGCAAACGATATATGGTTCAGGTTAGTAAACATCATCTAGATATTTCATTTAAGACAACAACAAAGTAAGTCTATATATGACAGCAGCCTGTAAGTAGTATAATGGCAACAGACTGCACAGCAGTATTTATTTTCCAAGTTCTATATGTGAGACGTGTTTAACAGCAGAAATAAGCCTGTGTACTTTTTGAAAGAATCACGGAATGGTTTGGGTTTAAAGGGACCTGAAAGATCATCTAGTTCCATCCCCCTGCCATGGGCAGGGAGACCTGTTACTACACCACGTTGCCCAGAGACCCATCTAACTTGGCCTTGGACACTATCAGGGATGGGGCATCCACAGGTTCCCTGGGCAACCTATGCCAGCGCCTCAGCACACTCATGGGGAAGAATTTCTTCCATATATCTGAACTCGCCCTCTGCTAATTTAAAGCCATTCCCCCTTGTCCTATCGCCACATGCCCTTGTCAGAAGGCCCCTTCCAGCGTTCTCGATAACGTCCTTGTCCTAACAGCACAAACTTCCCGCGGTGCCCTCACGCCGCGTTGGCTCAGGAGCCCCGAACGCTGCCCGCGCCACACGAGCCGCCCGCGCTGCCCGAGCGGCACCGCCCGCCCGGCCCCGCCATGGCGCCCGCTCGCCCGGTACCTTCCAGGCCAGGAGCAGCACGTTCATGATGGCCAGCAACGGGCAGGGGCCGTTCTCGTTCTGGGTGATGACGGGCGTGTTCTCCTCCTTCCAGCGGACCCACTTGATGTGATAGACCGACTGCCCCGGGAAGCGTTCCTTGGAGGCGGAGAGAAGCTGGGAGCCCGCCGCCGGCCTGTCCCCTTCGGGCTCCGGGGCCGGGCCCCCCGAGGAGGCCCCCGCCACCACCGCCTCGTCGGCGTCGCTGTTGAGCTCGGAGCTGCTCGGGCAGCAGGAGTGCAGGTTGGAGAAGGACTCCAGCGAGTCCAGGCTGCGGGACTCCTCCCCTGGCGGGCTGGGAGCGCCGCTGCTCCCGGAGCCGGCTCCCGCGGGACCGCTCTCTGAGGCGGGCGCCGCTCCGGGACTCTCCGGCACCGCCAGCCCCGCGCCCTCAGCCGCCGCACCACCCTCCGCGGCCCTAGAGGGGGACGCGGTCCGAGCGGCCGTGGCGGGAGCGGGGGCCGGCGGAGGAGAAGGGCTGCGCCGCCCGCCGCCCTCCTCGGCCTNTCGGTGCTTTTCCTTGCGGTTTGTTTGACAGTCGTACTATAGAAAATACGGCCGTGGTGAGTGTAATTTGAACAATTTGATTGAATAGATTAATTGAAAGAGAAGAAATTCAGGTTACATATTAGGGAGAAATTCTTTACTGTGAGGGTGGTGAGGCACTGGCACAGGTTTGCACAGAGAGGCTGCAGAAGCCCCGTCCCTGGAAACCTTCAAGGCCGGGTTGGGTAAGGCCTTGAGTAACCTGGTCGAGAGTGAGGCGTCCCTGTCCGTGGCAAGGAGTTGGGACTAAATGTTCCTTAAGGTCCATTCCAACCCCTTGACATTCTATGATTCTGTAAGAACTAATGTGGGTGTATTACTCAGACTTTACCCCAATGAACCTCTCCTTTCCCTACAGAAATCTTAAGCTTTTAATCACAAATTTTAAATAGTCTTGGGATGATAAGGATTTATCCTCTCATTTTATTCTCAGCACGTCTCCAATTTGAACTCTGTAAACACTTGCAGCAACTTCTGAAACCTTACCTGAGGTACATTCAGTGTAATTTTACTTTCTATGTGTGTTTCCATAACACCTGTATCAGTGTTCAGAGGAAAGTGTTTTTTTTTTTATTCTGACATGGCAAAAGAAGTGGAAAAGCACAAATATAAAGGGCTTACAGTAAACTGAGAAACTTGTCAAAAACCCTAATATAAAAAATCTTTGAGATGGGGCAGTTGATGAAAGAATTAGCTTATGGACAAACAAGAGAGAAAACATTGTGTTCAGATGTCTCACATTTGTATTTCCACGGGAGGAATTTCCTGTACCCTTGAACTGTGAAGGTTGTTCAAGACATTCTCAGAATGACAAGTCCCTGTTCAGTGGGGACACTGCAACACTTCACAACATGTAGAGCATCGGGGGAAGTCGGGGAGCTCAAATAAAACTCTGAAAGTAAGTTAGTTTGTGCAAGGAGAAAATGCGCATCTAGTAAGGGGATGAAGGAAACTAGAGTAACACTTTAAAAGTAAATTAGTTTTCTGCAAGGAAAAAACATGTGTCCGCTAAGGGGA
>VYXC01001937.1:835270-900578 GCA_013397175.1 Platysteira castanea
GGCGGCGGCGGGGCCTGCGCCCGGCGGAGATGGATCTGGCGGGGACGATAATCCTGCTGTGCTCCTGCGCGGCGGGCGCTGGAGGTGAGGAGCCGCCCGGCCTCGCGGGGCCCTTGTTCGGGGCCGTCTCCCTTCCTCTCTCCCTCTTTCTTCCCTCTCTCTCCCGTGTCCAGCCCTCGGGGCCGGGGGCGGCGGNCGTACTTCGGTGCGGTGAGGAGTCCCACACCCCGTTCTAGGCGCGCCGGAAGCGGCGGAAGAGGCCCCGCCCCGGGGCTCGTCCCCCGCGGCCCCGCCCTTTCCGCCGGGCCCCGCCCCTTGCGCGAGAGGCGGGGCGGGGTGTTCCGCGCGCTCTGGGCGTGTCCCGCGGCCCCGCCCCGCCCCGCCNCCCCGGCGCCAGGGCCGCGGTTGGGCCGCCGCCGGGCTCTTCATTCCGCCCGCCGCTTCAGCCCGCCCGGGCCTCTCCCCCGCCGTCAAGGGCCGACCTGGCGCCCCTGCCCCTTCCCCGGGACTTTCCGCGCCGAGGACTGGGTCAGCTGCCCTCCCTTCCTCTCCCCCTCGGGTCCTTCTTCCATCCGCGCTCGGCTGTATTTTCCCCTCCCGGCTCCGCTTCCGTCCCTCGGGACTTCCCGCCCGGTCCTGGTGGCCGCTTCCCGGCTCCCTTCCCTCACCCTCGCGGCCGCTTCCCTGTCCCCGAAACCAGGAAGCACGGGCAGGTGGAAAGTTCAGCTTAAGGAAATAAAAGACGAGCCCGGGTTCTTCCCGAAGTGTGACCGTGACTTCCAGGAGGGTCTCCCCTCTCCTAGGCCGAGGGAAAACTCGGTTGTGTTTGTGGGGACGTGTAACTGTATCAGCTCCCGTTAGGAGCTGTCTCTCGGCATTCGGAACCGGGCAGTTTCTCCACTGCGCCTGGTAATGTTTAATTGGTCAAGTCGTGGCAGGGAAAATAGTTTCGACTTCGAACAGAAAAAGGGTGGACTTGTGAGGGCGTTTCTAGAGAACTGTGGGTGGAACAGCTGATAAAGACTTCCTCTATTTCATTTGGCACCTCTCCGATTTATCTGGGCTCTGCCTCTGTGTGCATCAGTACGTAGGTTTATTAACAAAGAAGCTAGCGCTAAATGCTGGTCTTTCACGCATTCTCAGAAAGTAACGTCAAACTATGGCAAACTTCAGTAGGTTGTACTCGTGGCTAAGATGTGAGATGAAAAGCGGGGTGATATGCATGGTCAGAAGCCCTCCCGTTGTTTACATGATTAGGGGTGGGATACACAAAAGAATTTAGGTTTTTCTTCATAAATTCTTGTAAGCTATCGAGATATTTCAGACTTAATTGTTGGCATGCTTTCAAGGCCTCTTTGTTTTCTAAACTAAATGGTGCTGGCACAGAACTAACTCAAAATAATTCATTAACCGGTTGTGAGGGTTGTTTTTGCTGTTTAATTCCATGCAGGCAGTTGTGCCTTAAAAATCGTAGTAAACACGTGAAGTCAAGTCCCCTGGATATATAGAAGAAAGTTAATGAAATATATTTCAGAAATTCCTGTTAATTTTTTTTTTTTTTTTTGAGAGAAGAATGGGCACTTTCAACGTTTCTGGGCACTAGTAAGCACACCTCACTAGCAGGTGGTAGAAGTACACATCTTTGGTATGTAGCAGTGCAGGTAAATCTTTAAAGAAAGATTAATAATGCTGGATAGAAATCTAGTGATAATGCCAATACACATCTCTAAAATATCCAGTGGAACTTTTTTGGTAAAAGTCTGAATGTAATTATGAAAGATTTGCCATAGTTCTGTGGTAAATTAAAAATAGCCTTTTAAGTTTAAGAAGGTCTATTTTACCTGTGTTCACATTTCTAGAGTTTCTTATATACTGTAAATGTTTTTATTTATTGAAAAATAGGGTTCTTCATTTGTGTATTTTTCCTTCTAGACAGGCATTAATATCTGTGTGGAAAGGTCAAGTTCATGATTCTTAAAGAAGTTACTGTGAGAGCAGTGCAAACTGGAAAGAACTGAAAAGAACCCAACAATTTACGTTACATTTATGTGCAGTGCATCTCATGCTCATTAATTTTACACAGATCTTGAAGCTAAGTTATATTTATCTGTAAAGTTGTCTGGTTTTAAGCCACATAGGTGTTAAATAGTAATAATTTTTGAAATTTCATTAATCTGCTTTTTAAAAATAATTAGGGGTTTGCATGTTGGGTCTAAGATTGGAATATTTTTACAGGGTACCTGAGTTTGAACTCTTTCAGAATTACACAAGGCTTTGTGCCTGTGTACTGTACTCTACATACTCTGTTGTAGTAGTCTTTAGATGTAAAGGTATAGATGAACAGAACCAATTGTAATGTTAGCTCATAGCTAAATATGAATCATAAAACAAACTTTTAAAAAATGGTACAGCATAATTTGGATGGTTTATTTGAGAAGCTGAGTGAAATCTCTTTGTTCTGTTAAAAAAAATTATTTTCTGTCGTAGTTTATATTGCTCTTAAAATTATGTGAGGGGAATGCAATCAAAAGCAATCAGTAGTGCTGCTGCACTGGTGAAGTGTACTGCAATGTCTGTATTGGGCTGCTTTATAATTTTTGATGTTATGTCTGTATGGTTAAAGCTGACATGTTATCAGAAGTTTGGCCACCAGGCCCAGAAACGTTCTTGATCAGGTCTTTGTATTAGATCACTTTTAGTGCTCTCTTTTTCTTTCTTTGCTTCCACTGCATAAATATTACCTTCATAAAACCAGTGGTCCATTAGGTCGGTTCAGATACTATTTAAATAGTATAAGAAGGAAAAGCCACACCATTTATTTTGTTTTGTTTCTGTTAGTATTTGGGGAAAGCTAGAATTTAGTTTGTAGTATATGGTGTCTACCTGAGATAAGATATATGTACCCTGACTTTTAAGAATTCTTTTTTTTGAAAGTGAATTTCAGCATTTTACCCAACAGCCCTGGAACTGCTTGGTTTAAGGGATCTATTCACTCTCTGGTGCTGTTATGAATTTTGATGTGTGTGAAGTGGCACTTAGTTTGGGTAATATTATTGGCAGCTTTTTGTAGCATGCTTTGTTGCACGTGATGAAGATGCATGCAGGTATATTAATCAGTACTTAATTATCCATACATAATGATGTTTCTAGAGGAATGCAAATAACTAATTTAAGCTCTCCTTCTACCTAAGGGTCATTAAAAAAAAAAGGGAAAGGACAATAGCAAACACAAAGGAGAACTCTTAAAACCTCTGAAAAGCTTGGATTTAGCAAGAGTGACCATGCTTTGACTAGGCTGATCAAATGCTGAATATCATTGCAAATCTATGATAAATAGTTTGTTTTCACTGGTATTACATGCTCTTTTTATGTTGCTAGGACTTCCAAGTTGTATCTTAGTGTCTTGTGCTGCTGGATATTGAACTACCTATTTCCCAGTGAGCATGGGAGAAATTCTGCTTTTTTTCTGGACACATGGGGGAGTTGTGGGAAGGCATTTACGAGCTGTCAGCATCTGAGTGATTTAGTTTGTGTTCTTAGTATAAATTGAGAAGAACAGTAGTCTTCATAAATATGGCAACATTCAGCCTCCAGCATTTATTTGGAGTTTAAAATAAAAACAGTGTGCATTTTATATGATTGGATGAGACAGTGTCTAGTCAAGACATCTGTCAGATGGTTGTTTCAGAAATGCCTGTGGTAATTAAAAATAAATAAAATCAGGTGTTTAGGTGGTTACTTTGAAACACTGTTGCCCAAAAGCCTAAGACTGCAATTTCTTTATACTTTTAAAAGCTCCAAAGGTTTGTTTTCTCAGTATGTCAGAGCCACTGAACTGAGTTACTGCTGTCTGGTGCTCCTGCCCTTGCCATGCACTCCCACCTCTCCTCCTGGCATGAGAAGTAAAAAAAAAAAAAAAAAAATTAATCAGTTCCTGCCAGATGTGTAACTAGAGGCCTGATGGGGAAGAAGAACTGTGACTTTCACAGGGTGGAGAGGAAGAGGGTCAATAAAAAGCAGACATCTGCTTACACTGGTGTTGCCATACTGTCTGACCGTGCCCTAAATTGAGGCCTCAGTGAAGGGAAATGATCCTGACTTGACTTCTTGATTACATGTTTTTCTTTCACCAAAAACTCACTTGACCAGAAGAGAGAGAATATTTCTTCAGCTGAACCTAGTGCCAGTGCAAGGGAAGAATAGAAACTGAGTAGATGTAAAAGGGCAGCACAGCCTGCCCTTCTGCTGGCAGTTATGAAACAACAGCCTGAATAAATTCTTCAGAGAAGTCCAAGTCAGGAGGTATATGGTAGGATTTCTGGCTTGCTAAATCTGAATGCAATGTACATTCTTCAATGTCCCATGTAAAGGAAGTTTTTTAAAGATAGATAAACTCTATATTGAAAACAACTTGAAGCAAAAGTTGCTTTGATTATCTTAATTAAAATTATAATAATAATTCTCTACAAGATGTTTATCACATGCTGGCATTTTAAATCTGCAAATTAGTGATGATGCTTGCAGTAATAAGACTTGTCTGGTGAGTTAGCTTGGCTTCTGAACAATTTCTGATACTCTATAAAGTTATATTCTGTCCTTTTTTCCACCTCACTAGCAAACTTGAGTTGTGTTTGAACTGTTTGCATTTGTCATGCAAGTCTTAATCTGAGTGGTTTAATGCAAACTTCATCTTTTAGAACAGTGCATGCTTGATTTATCCTCTTATGGGAAGTTGAATGTTGTTCTCTTTTACAATTATGTGTATAAAATTAAGAAATATTTATATCTACATGGGTAAACTTTCAGTACTGTTTATTACTAGTCATCTTTTTGTGCATGGAGCTAGCTTCCATAGAAATTTCCTCCAGTATCTTTACAGAGACTGAGATTAGTCTGACCAGCCTGTAAGTCTCCAGGCCCTCCTTGGAGGTGAGATGACATTTGTCAGCAACTCCCCTCTATAACAGTAACTTTTCAAAAAGTTGATAGAAGCCTTGAAATGGTGTCAGCCAGCCCCCTCAGCACTCCTGGATGCATCCCATCTGATCCCGTGGATTTCTGTATATCCAGGTGGCTGATGTGTCCCCTAGCTCTTTCATCTGCTGTGGGTGCTGTTCTCTCCTGCAAACTGGGAAGGGTTTGTCTGGGGCGGGAAACTCTTCGTGATTTCTCTGGGAAAATAACTGACCAGGGAATCATTTAGCACAGACCACCAAATAACTGTTACATGTAGGTGCTCATGGTGTGCTGGGAAGCTTATCGCTAAAATCACGTGGGTGATCCATTTTACCCTTTGCATAAGCCTGGTTAGAAGGTGAGAATACATGCCTCAGACTCCCTACCTGTCCAGTGGGATTTGTTTGTTCACAACAACAACTGTAGATACTTTACTTCACAGCTCTCTGGGGATCCTGAAGAGTTGAATATCCGCATACACAAAACATCTTTCGCAGGGACTGGCACGCTGAGACGTTTTCCTAAATGCTCTGCTGGATTCTGTTTAAAGTCCTTCCTTGTGTTTAGATCTAAGCCCATGAGAGTAAAGCTTCATTCCTGCAGGGAATTTGTCATAGGAAATGCCACATCTAGTTTAGCAAGTCTTTAGAAGACTATACTGTCAGGTTCAAAAGCCATCCCCTTGTCACTCTCTGATGTCTGTATCCTAAAGGGTTTCTGTCTCCTAGCTTAGTGTTTAGGTGAAGTGTAATGTTGTCTTATTCCACCAGATTGCCTGGAAAGGCATCACGCTGTCTTTGTTTTGTTGATGGCAGCATGACACGTGTAATTTGTACAGCAGTTCCCATGGACTACATTTAGGTGTTCATGGTTCAGTGTTTCTTACTGCAGGCTTCCTGATTTTTATCCTTAATTGAAAAGATCCTTGTCATGCAATCTCTGTTAAAAAACCCCAAACCCCCAGTTTTTCATTTACAGAATAAAGGCAGTAGTTTGTAACAGAGGTTAGGATCTGGTGTGTGCTATCATAATGATTTCTTGGGGTGTGCCACTTCCAGATTCTGTGATAGACTTCTTCCATTTTGATGCAGAGTCTTAATTACAGAAACTGGAGCTAGCAGTTGTACCTGCCTCATGTACCTCGGTGAAGTTTTCTTTCCAGTTTAATGAACTTTTGTCTCAGAATCCTCTATAGATTCTTGTGTTACTAAGGTTGAGCTACTTATTAAGCTACCTTCGTGAAGAAGATAATCCCTTTTGATAGGTAGCTGGTTTGATCAGAAGGAGATTGTGATCAGTTGCAGACTTCGAATGCTGTAGCAATGCTGATGTTATGGAGGCTTCTGGAAGTGAAAGTGTTCATTTTGAAACCTGAAGTCCCTTTTTGGAGAAGCCATAATGCTCTAGGTGGTATGCAGCTGCTCTGCTTAAGCATGAAGAGAGCAGCAAGAGTGTTTGTGTTAAGTGTTTGCTATGACAGTACTTAAAACATAAGGAGTTCTTTAAGTTTTGGAGAAAGGGAAAAGAAAGTGTTGTTTCCCTGTGTGATCACAGCAAGCGTATATATTTTTTTAAGAAGAAAGGTTTTTGCTTAAGACCCTCTCTGCTTTTCTTTAGCAGAGAGAACAGTTATAAGACTTTTAATGTCAGTAGTTTTTTGCTGTCTTGTCACAGTAGTTAGCACTTAAAAACTATTCTTTGTGACTCGGTTAAATGCTGTCTCTCATCTTTTCAACGTGGTCATGAGACCTGGATCGAGTGCCAAGTGTTATTGGGTCTTCCGTAAGTTGTCACACTTCAAAACTTTTTTTTCTAGGTGCCTGAAGCTGTTCAAAGTGTATCTTGCAATACTGAGAACAAAAATGGTCTGTAACAGTTTCAGGAGTGCATTATTAAAAGCTTTCCACCACAGAAAAGTTAAAGATAATTCTGGAGTGCAGGAGTTTACACATTCTGCAGTGTACTAACTCTCTAGTTTTGATCAAGTTCTAAAAGTGAGTTAATACTGTTAATTATTATTATTAAATATTATTAATGATTATTATTAATTCTATATTCAGATTCATTTAACAATTAAAACTTTTAAGTTTAGATTGTGTCAGCTAATTTTGAAGCTTTTTTCTTTAATATTGACATTTCTGGGTCATGTGCGTGGAATTGGAAGGCATGTATCTGTAGTCAGGCACATGTATATTGTGCATAGTCTCAAACTACTCTGGTTTGGTTTATAGAAGTTCTGGGGTTATAGGAGGTGTTAATGGTTCATTTTGGTGGGATTATGTTGGAAGTGATGAGAGAAACATCAGACACAGACAACATCCTGCATCCTCAGAACTCCTGTTAGTTACCAAAACTTTGTGATGGTCCTGTGTCTTATTTGGATTAGAATTAATGTAGACTTTCTTGAACCAAACATTTTAAACGTTTTAGGACACCTGAGATGCTTTCCCTTCTGGAAAGCTGAATGAGAATGGACATGTATTTTGAAACTAAGAGTGAGAGGAAGTTAGAATGAAGTTTTGTTACTGGACTGTATTTGCAGTTAACAATGAAGAGTCAACATTTGCAGAAGCTTACAGTACTGTGGGGAAATTGAATGAGATTTCTCTGCAGTATAGCATTAATTGAATTTTGAACAGATATGGCAGTATCATCCTGTGCTTATGGCTGCTAAATACAAGCAATGCATTTGAAAGTATTAATTCACTTAGTTATCTTTTTCAATATCTGAAGAAAAATACCTCATGTAGTCCCTGAGAACTCACATTTAGGTTGATTTGAAGTTAAATTGATTGAGATACTAATTTTTCTTCTTGGAGAATTCAGAGTTCTTCTGTTTTTCTCCACAAGTTGTATTTTGGGTGGGATTTTTGGTGATTAATGTCTCTTCCTCCATCAGCATAGGAGGGTCAAAGTCTTCCCATTTTCTTCAATGAACTCATATCAATATGAGTCATAAATATTACCCTAGAAGGAAATGTGCAAAGTAGACTGAACTGAATCTACATCTCTGGAGATACATTTTCCATGTGGTAGAACATTCCATGTGATAGAGAATGTGTTGCTAGGTGGCATGATTTGCTCTTAATTTCCCATATTTCACATGTAGAATACAAACATTCTGAGCAGATACTGTGGTGTCATGCCTGCAGAGTGAAGTTGGAAGCACAGTTTCAGGGAACCTGAAGAAAGATATTCACCTGTTGCACTTCTTATTTTGATTCAGGAGTGCCTTTCTGAAGCATCTCTGAAGCCTTCCTGTCTACAGTGATGTAGTTTGCATTGTGGGGTAGTTTTGGAGTAAATGAACTGTACTTGTTTTGATTGAAATTCAAGTGGAAGATGCCTTCCAAGGTCCACCTGATGCACTTGTAGCTGCAGATTGTGTGTCCGGTCTGTGGGACCAGAGTAAAATGAATGTGAAGTGTACAAAGGAGAAAAAAAAAGTTAAAATGGCTATAATGTGGAATTTGGGTCCTTGTTACCAGCTGCTTTGCCCCACAGATCTGCCGTGCCTGGTAGTATGGTTATGACCTTACTCATCTCTGTTTTTCAGGCCAGTATGGAAATCCTCTAAATAAGTACATTAGACACTATGAAGGATTGTCCTATGATGTGGATTTGTTACACCAAAAACACCAGCGTGCCAAAAGAGCAGTATCACATGAAGATCAGTTCTTGCGCCTAGATTTTCATGCTCATGGAAGGTTAGTGATATTTTAAAAGGTGTTTGTTTTAAATATTTTATTCATACGTGTTTTAATTGTAATGAAATGTAAAGGATGAAATATAGCCACCAAAATAACATTATCTAGAATACACTAAATTGCACTGTTTAGGGTGAATATGAAATATTTTCTCTCATGTCCAGTTTAAATATGCAATTGTTGCTTGTAAGCACTTATTCAAACATCTGATGGTAACTATTAATACACTTTGAAGCTTAAACAGTGGAATCATACTGGGAACAGAATGGTAGTCGATTCTGAGTTTATAATGCAGCTTTGGGTTTGGTTGGTTTTTTTCCAAAATTGTGCCAAACTGCCTGAGGAGATTTAATTGAGAAAAAGTAACATTTCAAATTGCATTTGAAGCTACAAAATAAGCAAAAAATGGTTCTGTTTTGTGTGTACTGGTGTTACCTGATTTTTTGTGCTGTTGTGAATTTTAGAAATTATTTGACATGGAGAAAGATGATTGCATGTTACAAGACATGCTTTGCCTTGCATTAAACATATAAGATCCAGTACAAAATAGATATTCGGTGTGACCAACTGAAGTATAATTTATAGGTTTTCCCTTAGGAAGATCTCGTTGCCATTTAGAATTGCCTGCTTTTTGTATAACCCAGGAGAAACAGGAAGAAAGTTAAAATATTGGTGTCTGTATCTTAGTTTCTGTGACTCCCTCCTTTGCAGCACCACTCTCTTAATATATTTTAGGAATGTGTAATGCCCTTGTTTTTCTCGTTATTTCAGTTACAATTTAAGTATTTAGAACTTGATAAATAATTATTAGCCATATGTAGAAGCAAAAGAAGTTTAACAGAGAAAATGTAAAACCAGGTCTCCTGAATCTGTTTGGGATATTGTTTTATGAGTAAGCGTTTTGTTTTTGTGCCAGCTCGTCATTTCTTCAGGGAGTGAAGGGTTGTTCCTGGAGGTTTATGATGTAATGGCTGGGTTTCAGTGCATGCTCCCAGAAGGTTAGTGTTAGGGTTGTATTTCTAAATGCCGTAGAAATGCAACCCAAATCACAAATTTGAAGTCCTGTCCTTAAAACCATGTTTTGAAGTGTGCTTTTTAGTCCAGGGAATTTTATTGCTGCTGTCTTTGCTGTAATTTCACTGGCAGTCTCTAGTCTTCCCTGTTAAATTGTTCTAATAAACAAGACTGCAGAGTGGAATGCTTCAGAGGCTCCTCACTGTGTGAACCTCTCTACTTTTAAATCTCCAGCAAGGTTGCAAGACAGTGAAGTTAAGTTTGAGTCTAATGCTGCTACTTCTAAGCTGCAGGCTAGTGGATAATTTAGACTCACTGAGGTGTGCACTGCTGCAGAGAGAAACAGGCCTAACCACATTCCCAGCATCATCCTTGTGCTAACACTGCTGGTGTTAAAGCCATGCAAGGAATAGCATCTGGGAACTAATCCATCTAAAAATTATTTGGGAAAAAAATCAGTATGACTTGAAGGGGTTACAGAAGAAGGATGAGACCTTTCTGGGAGCAGGCCACATTTCAGGCCACTTGAGCAGGTTCATTTTGTCTTTGGTAAAGATCCCATAATCATGTTCTGTAAGAGCTGCTAGCTGAGCCTCTGAGTTCTCTTTGTGGTGTGAGGGTAGTTTGGAAATCCTTATCCTTTAAAAATGGTAGTTGCACCTAGGATCATGAGGTCTAAAAAAATTTCCTCTTACTTCACAGAGGAACACCAGACTTTAGTTCATCAGGTTTATAAATATTTTGATAACAGCTACTGTTACTCAGGAAGGAATGTGTTGGTGTTTATATGTGGAGTTGATCCTAAATCCCCATGGTTTGAGGCACAAATCCATCATTAGCTCAGTAGGCTGATTGGAAGCTGAAGGTCAAACCAGTCCACAATTTAAGATTTTGGTAGTTTCCTGTGGCACATCTAATGCTTCCTGCCAGGGAGAGGGTAGTTGACAGGATGTAAATTTAGTCCTGTTAAAAAGTTCCTGTTAATCAGTTTGGATGTACTCTTAGAAAATATTTTCATTTTGCTTTAAATATGAATTAGGAAGGATCAAGTGAATTCGGTTTTGCTTCACAGAGTCTGTTTATTTGCTTTGAAGGTGTGTAGCAGTTTGAGCAGCTGTATAAATAGGATTGGCTTTTTGCAGTTGCAGCTGGCTTATTGTGAATAAGTGATTTATGTCATCACTGAGAAGGACAAAAGTAAAACCTTTCTATCAAGTATTCGAGTTACTTTGTGTGAAGGTAGGAAATAAAGCTTTTGCAAAACACTTAAACCATTTAGATATATGCCATGGACTTTTAAATTGCTGTGGCATTTAAATACAGATGGTGAAACTTAAAGGCATTCAGTCAATATGAGATTTGATATTCTGAAAATGAACACCTGATCTTTTTTGAATGGTCTTTTACCAAATGGTTCGTTAGGGTTTGTCCGGATGTAGTGGTTTATTGGCACACAGCTGTCCAACTTGCATCCCCTTAATAAATATAGTAAACAACTTCTATTTATGAGGACTGAAATTACAGTCTCCTATTTTGATTTGGATTCTAATGAAGTGTCTGCGTTTTGTAGCCAGGAAACAATGGAAAAGCTGCGCTAATATTTACTGCCATTCTCTGCTGGCAGCAGCAAGTGAAGCTGGGCCACTGTGGTTCTCAGGCTGTATCTCTGTGACCAGTTGGAACTTTTAAACTTAATCTTTTGCTGTGTGCCAAAGGAAGCACCTGCTGGTCACGTGGCCAGTCAGGATGGGAGAGCTTTTTGGCTGCTTATTGTTCAGTGAGGTTAATTCGTTCTTCTGTTCAGTGTAGAGGCAAATTTGCTGTAAGAAGAAAGAGTGCAGAACTAAGCAGCAGTGGTGAGAGGGAGGATGCAGCACCAGCCTTTTCAGTGGCAGTGCTGACATATGCCAGATAAGCATTCATCAAACTTACAGTTCCATTGTCCAGAAAATGGCTGGCAGCTACCAGTATTTTAGGACTGTGTAAGTAGCATCTGTTCTTTTCAGGAGGCTGTTTGGATTTAAGAACTGTATCTCATGGTACCCTTCTGTTGGAAAAGGAAAAAATAAAAACACAGTTTAAATATTATATATTTATACCAAGTTAAAGGGACCATTTAACTATGGGCTTGTAGTTTAATAATGAAATAGGTACTGAAATGATGGAATTAAACCCAAAGGTACCTTTTTTCACACCAGACTCAGTAATTCAACAAATGGCTGTATAATATGCCATACCTGAGAAACCTTCTCTGTTTAACCTTCATCTGAAAGTCAGATGCCACACAATATACTGTTCAGAATAGAAATTTTTCAAAATTTTTGTTGTTTGGTAATATAAAATACAACTTGTTGTAATAAATGCAATGAACTAGACTGAACCAGCCACACTATTCAATGCTGAAATACTAACTTAGGAGGAGAGTTGAAATTGCTGAAACTAAGCTACAAATCCTTATTAATTCTTTTGAATAATAAACTGTGTATTAGATTAATCGGCATTATTGGTTCCCCAGTGGTGCAAAATGTGCTTATTTCTAAAATGCTTCAGGTCAGAAGGAAGGTTTGAAACAATCCTGGTTGTGTATCATAGCTCTTCCACCTGCCAGTTTATATAGAGTGTTTTAGTGTGAGCTAATTTAAGATGCCCTTTCAGTCCAGGGAAAGCTCTCACAAAGTTAATGAATGCACAGTGTTGATACCTGGAACTTGGTTAATATAAAGTAGTTTTTGACCCCACCCCACAACCCTTCCCCCCCAAAAAACAACCCAAAAAGCACAGACACACTCCCCGAAGTACATGGATTGATTCAAAGAAGAACAATTCCTTTGGCACTGGCTTGAGATACAGTGAAGCATTTTAAATAGAGTAACTTCCTTTTGCATGTCAAGGTAATGTCAGTAGGTTCAAAAAAGAAGTCAGGACATCCCTTAGTCCTTGGGTTTTATACACAGTTTTCACCTGATCACAAAATGTGTACTTGCACTTGTTCACTTACTGGACCCAACTCTTCCCCTGCAGAGAAACTGGAAAATTTTCTTCACTTTTTCAGTATAAACATCTGCAATATATTAATCATAGAATATCTTGAACTGACTTCCTATCAACTGTAGAATGTCAGAAATATGCTGAATACTTCATAGTGTTTTCGAGGACAGAGCTTAAAAAACTTGAAAGATACCTGATGTTCTAACTGTACTTCTTTACCTAGTGACAAAACTATGAATTCCTGAGATGCCGATGCATTCAGAAGGGAAAAAGTATGCCTATGTATTGTTTAACTCTCTTTTCAGTCAACTTTTACTTAATGCATTACTAGTAACTTAGGCTTTCTAATTCTTTGCTTGATCCTGTTAATTGTCCATCCACACCCACTTTCACTCCTTCTCGTAGATTTGTTGTTGACTCTTGCTTGGGAAAGGTGCCCACACAACTTGAGTGAACAGTTGAAAGTTCAAGTGGTACTTGAACACATGATAACACCAGCTTACTATTAAATTAAAGATACGTCGAGAACTTCTTTCAGATGTTTTACAATATAGCTACATTTTCCTGTAGATCTCTACCTAAAATTTTATTTTTTGAAAAATACTGTAAGTTGTTCAGACATGTTTGTGGGAATGTATGGTCTTTACAAGGTCCTTATAGGAAAGCTGTGGACCACAAAATTTCAGTTCTTAATTAAGTCTGAGGGGTTTTTTTTAAATTCTTCTGTTCTTCATATTGCCCTCATTATTCAGAGCTGGTAAATGTTTGTGTTTAAACAAGGTAATTCTTGGCCATATTTGAGTAGGTTATGAAAACAAAGGAGGATACCTGCAGAGAAATAATACTTGATAAGCTGAATTTTAAAAGTGGCGTTCTGAGCATGCTGCCATGCTGAGATGGACTGAAGTAACTGAGCCAGTTACTCCTGGATTGAAGAGGACTTTATATTGTCAACTTAAGGTTTTTATTACATTAGATGTTCTTTTTATGGCATTTAATTTAAGTGCTTTTAAAATTGTGAGTACAGCACAGTGCTCAGTTCATGAAATGGCTCTGTCTTCCATGTACTATGCCTGTCAGAACAAAAAGCAGATTCAGTTTTACTGGACTAATCTGAAAATATGTGTTGTGTCTCTTTCAGTTCCATGTGCACTTAAACACACCCCTAAACAGCTCAACTTCTTAAGTAGGTTGGTTTAGTGGTCATCAAATAGAGCTTACTGGTTGGCTTTGTGAGACTTAGGAGAATTATTTTCATGAATTTCACTATGTGAATTTTTTGCATGGTTCACTTAGTGCAACTCATTTTAGGCTGTTCTGAATTTAAAAAGAAAAAAAATAGATGTGTTTTGTTCTTACTGTAGTCTTTTTAGTATTATTCACGGCTCTGTGGCCATTCTTCAATCATTACCTATCTATTGGACCTTTTCAGTTATATACCTTGACAGATAACTTGCCAGGTGAGAGGCCTGTGAAGGAGTCACTTCCTACACCTGTTTTGTTGAAAAAACCCAAAACCAAACTCACCTTACGTTGGTGTTTGTAGGTAAAGCAGATTTATCTTGCAGAGAATTGGGAAGCAGAGTCCTAAGTTCTTACACGGTTTTTAATTGAAATAAAGTTTAAAAATTCTAGAGGCTGAATCTGTGGGTTAAATGCTTGCAATTTATGAGTTTAAATATAGTGAGCTGGATTACGTGTAGCCCTCAGGAGAAAAGGCATTTGATGTTTGACTTGGGTTTGTCTGGGAGACACCTGGTGCAGTGGTGTTGGACTGGTGGGGCAGCCCAGCCGAGGTGCAGCATTTCCACTGTACTGCTGAAATTGGTATTAATGGTTTACAGCTCTACTCCTTGGCCAGCAAAATTTAGTAGACATAGCCATGCTCTGAAAAAATCATGTTCTTAAAATGGAAAGCAGTATATTTAAATGAATTTACCTAAGCTATGTGCTTGTATTACCAGCTGGTGGATTTCTCTTCTGTGTCTTTACTTGTTTAACTAAGAAAGCTTCTTTCCTAATTACTTTCATAGTTTGAATTCATGTAGAAACGTTGCTTGTGCTTTTATTCTAGTACATCTTTACCTGTTTTCTGATTTGATACCTTGTTTTTGTTAGAACATGGCATTGCATAGAAATAGACAGTTTTATGTAAATACAAATGGGAAGGTTATTTTCAATAAACAGGAAACCAGGTAGTAGAATCTGAACTGAACTTCCCAAAGAAGTTCTACTGAAAGGGGGAAAAAAATGTAAACCTTGGGTAAAGGCTATTCTGCCTTTAAAATCTGGACACTGTCCTCTTCAAGACGGAAAGATACTTTCTTAGAGTGTAAATTAGCTAGCATGTAGCTACGTGTAATCCTACTTGGATGGTTTCTGTTATCTGAGCTGGCTTGTGTTTGCAGCTATGTATATCAAGAGTAATCAGTGGCAAATGCTTTGGAATGAAGGCTGCATCCTCATTGTAGTGTTCTAGAATACCAAGTTTAGCAAGTCTGACTTCTGAAGGTCAGGAAAGACATCTGAATAACCACAAGTATCATCCTAGAGGTGTAAATGGAAAACAAATATAAGTTGCAAGCCTTCTAGCTGGGATGGCTGTGTTGAAATGCTGTAGAGATTGGGATTTACATAAATACTTACCAGAGGATGATTCTGTGTGCATCTAGGTGGATCAAAGAAACCAGTATAAACCTGGAGACCCTATCACATGCTGCTTCAAATATAAGTTTTCTTTAGTGTAAGTAGCAGGATCATGGGAATTATCAGTGAAGTGATGAAGTATGTTGCGTGGGTTTAATAGTAAGTTAAAACAATGAAAAAAATATTTCAATGTGATCATTCTGTAGAATTGTGGGTAGTATAAATCCAGCATTAGGTTGTTAAGCTGCCTTCTATTTACTATGTTTCAGAGCTGAAATGAGTCTTGACAGTCTTGTGGGAACTGAGTTTAGATTGTGAGATGCCTCATGGAAGCAGTTAGAAGAGCTCAAGTTATCATCCCCTCCCATTTATAGACCCCCCTTCCATTTTTCTGAGAAGAGAGTCTTTGAGTTCTTCGGTAGGAAAAATAAGCATAAAAGATCTGCACCTCAAGCAGAACAGTATTTTCTAGATGCTGACTTGTGAGGAGGCTGATGGAGCCACAGCTGTGAGGGTTTTTCTGGTTCCTACTGGGAAGAAAAGACTGTGAACCTAAATGGACTCACGTACTGAAGTCATATTCCATACTTCTGCCAACCCATCCCCTTCAGTTTCCTTTTCCCAGCCACTTCTTCCAGCTGTGGAGTAACTCCTCCATCTCCTTTTTTCCCTTTCTCTTTTCTCCTCTGGTCACTGAGTCGTTCTCTGAGCCTGTCACTGGTTACAGCAATTGGACTGAGGAAAGACAGAAAAGGGAAAGCAGCGAGTGCCCTTTTTCTGTACCAGATAACAGCTTTTTCTGTCAGTTCTGCAGTGAAAGTCTGCAGACTTGGTACCAGCGACCCAATATATTGGACATTCCATTTTGGTGAAACCACTGATCTTAGAAGGTAACTCATATTAAAAAGAAATGGAATAATAGATTAGGCATTAACTCTTGCACGTAAGCCTTTATATGCCTTTTACCAAATGTCAGTATATAAACATGGCTTTTTTTTTTCTTTCAAGTACTTGCTCTGATTAGAGCACAGGATCAACATAACTTGGGCCCATGGGAAAGTACTGGGTTTTAACTATAATTTTTCTTTAATTATGACTGAATTGCTATGTTACTTGCAAATTGAACGTAGTCTCCCTGCAAGAGCTAAAGAGAAATAAAAGCCTACCTCTTGGTAGCCTTCAGGGTACTGCCGTTAATATATGAGATGGAGTTTATTATCAAAGCAGATTATAGAAATACATATATGTATATATGTGTATGTAAGTTATACCAAAATTCTGTCTTCAGGTTTTCAGATCCATGGAAGACAGAAGCAGTAACAAATAAGCAAGGCCAAAACTTGGTCTTAATTGATTTAATTCTGTTCTAGATACCACTATTGCTGGGAAAGCAAGTGTGTAAATAAGAGGCATTATTTTTCTGAAATTAGTTAATCTGCTGCCTGGCGTGTAGCTAGGCTAGGGAATAGCTTAGTTTGCACTGAGAGCTCAGTGCGTGCTGTAGAAATGGTAATTGCCAAAAGGCTTATTTGAAGCTTCTTACTTCTTCCATTGTGGCTAGTTTTGAAACCATATTCAGTAATGATATAGACAAATTTGTTTAACTTTCCTGGAGTCTCCTGTCCTCAGAAGAATGATGAAGTTACTGGATTTAAGCCATGGTCAAATTTATGTTTGAAGCTTAGTGATCTGTTAAAGTTGTTAATTATTGGAAATAGAGATGAATAAAATGCTTGTTTACTCCTCCACCCTCCCCAGCCCCTTCCCCCCCACAATCCCAAGCCGTCTCCTCCCTCCTTTGGTGGGGAAGAAGTAAGGGAATATTTGTCAATTTTTCATTATTAAGAAGGTGAGCAGTGCAGACAGATAATCTTGTTGTCATCAAGCATGTTTGAATGACTAAGAAAAGACCTGTTTAAAAATAGCTGAGAGATGATCAGGTTATCTAATAGTTTAACTAAGTTAAGAAATCAAATAGAGAATTGTTAGTGTGAAGCACAGCTGAGGTTTTTTGTATTTGAAATAGTTCTCTAATCCTGCAAATAGAGCTAATTTGATTGAAAGATGGATAATTGGCAATATGGGTTAGAATTTGTAGTGTTTGTTATGTAGCAATGTGGAAAGTAAGAAGAGGGTGAAAACTAAAGAATGAATAGAGGCTTCCTCAATTTAAAACTGGTGAAACTTTTTATTTGATACATATAACTTTTAACAGTCCATTTCGAAGTGACATATGGTAATGTTGATGGAAGGGTATCCCACAGAAGGAACAATCATTCCCTGCTTCGTTAAACTCCACTGAGGTTCCCCTTGCCCCCTAAAAGTGAGTCCTGTAGTGTTGGATGTGGAGGCAAAACTCAAGGCTAGCCCTGAAGCGTGGGTGGTTGGGTGGTGGCCCCCTAGGGCAGTCCCTGGCTGCACCACGATTGTCCTGCTGGTTTGTAAGGGTGAGAGCAGCAGCTGAGGATACCCTGGATGGCTTCACAATTGATGCATAGGGCTCATCCATCCATGGACTTGGGGTTATAGTAAGTTAAACTTGGTAAATTACCAGCTTTCAGGCTCAAGTCCTGGGTTTTTTCCCCCACTCTGCTGTTATAGATGGGAGTTAACACATCAGAAGTCCTGCATTCTCTTACACTGTGTACTTCAAAGCCATAGATAATTGCTGATGCAGCTGAGTGTTGGAGACAACTGCTCCTCAGTTTTATTTGAAGCAAACATGAATACAACCAGAGAAATGTAATTTTAAAGAAATGGTATTTACACTTCTGAAAGAAAAGTGCTATATAGATTGAGGGTTTTTTTTCCAAAAACCTACTTTTTCATGAGGAAAAAGCAGTTTTAGCCATGATAGGTGCTCTTGCTGAGGTTAGTAGATATTTCAGTTCATTAGAGACAGAATTACAGACCTCTTACAGTAAGAAGTCTTCTATCAAATACTAGAGAAGGGAGGAGAGATTCTAAAGGGTCCAGAACTTCTTACCATTTAACTTCAGTTCAGATGCACTGAGAGTCTGGTCCATCCTCGAGTGAGAAAACTCAGTCACAGGGAAAACTCAAACTAAAATGGAGTTCAAATCTGTGTAACACCCTGAGCAGTGTATTACATCCAAAGTGAGTATAACTTTTTCAAGTACCTGAATGAAGTTTGTCATATTCGCATCAGTGTTGGTGTTAATTTCTTTCTACCTCTTCATTTTTTGCTTCTGCCCAGGAGAGCCACATAAAGTGGCTTCAAGTCTCCACAATGCCCACCACCCCACCCTTGAAAAATGTGTTGGGTAATTTGAAGCATTCTGTCCTACCATGTGTCTCTGTTTTGCTTGTTTCCTCTTCCTCATGAACCTCTGGGTTACCAAAGGACTGTTGTGGCAGAGGTAGTAAAAAGACAAACTTGAAGAAAAATAATTCTTATTTTTTGTCTCTCAGTGATGCCAGTACCCCAATGCACCTGTAGGGAACTGTTCCTTCCTTTGTAACAGGAGAATCTTCCTCATAAAATACATCTATATTGAAAGTGTCAGAGGAGCACTGCTGGGCTTGACACAAAGCCTGACTCACGGGGAATTGCTGAAGTTTAACCTTCCCCATCTACCAGCCACATCTTGTAGTAGATACCTGTGACACACTGCCAGAGGAGAGTACTTGCTTTGAAGCTTTATTAATACTGTGGCAAAAATAATAAATATAATTTGATTGTGAAATGCTGTTTGCATTACAGAATAGTCAACATGAGTCACTACAGCCCTTCCCAGGCGTTAAGTGTAGGCATGGCTTTTTTTAATCTTGAAGTTTACATCTTAATGTACTTCTTAATGTTTCAAAATACTTACAACTATGGTGTCATATTTAACATGGAAGTGGAGACTGAAGATACGTTTTGTGTTTGCTTCAGCTAATTAGTAGAAAGTAACTAGATTTAATCAACTGTACACTATGGCACTTAATGGCCTGGGTTATTTTGTTGGTAGCATACTTGGATACTAACTTTCACTGCAAAGGGCAGCTCTGCTGGTCACGGTTTTTAGATGAACACTCTTAACCCAGATGTACTTGATGTAACTATAACATTCCTTCAATTTTGTCCTTGTGTGGAAAAACAAAAATACAGGAAGAAAATCAAGACTAAAATTGGAATGGCTGAAGTTTTAACAACTTCATGATCTGTATTTGCACAAATGTTTACACTAAATTTAAGAGAATACCAAATGAAATGCTGAAGCAAGCTAATGGTTGTCACAGGTATGAATTCATATAATGTCAGATATTTAAAAAAACTTCAGTTATGTTGCTTGCTTGAATGAAACTCCTGTTGTCACACAAGCAAGATGTTTCATAGAAAGATTAGCAGTAGAATTTGCGTTAAAGTACATAGTGTTGCAATTTGTACCCAATCATTCAATGAGGAGAGCTGTTTATCGTTGTTCATGTAGCTCTGCCAGTTTGAGTATTTTTATTAGATGTTGTGGCCCATCTTATTTTTTGAGTTTCAGTTGAAACACTGATTAGCTCACCTACATTTACGTTATTTAAATCTTAAGTGTCTTCAATGGAAGTAAAATAAGTGATAGCGGTTTTTATCTGTTGTGCTTCACAGTGCTGTAAAGTAAAATAGTTGCGTTTTTCCTGAGCTACTCAAGTGTCTTCTGAAGGACTGGGAACAAGTATATAGTCCTAGTCAGCATTTTAGAATTATGTGTTTAAGTCTCACGTGTTTTCTGGCTTAAATCTTGTAAATTTAGCTACTTATATCAAAAGTATCTAAATAATCTTGCTTAAAAAATCCTTCTAGGCTCTGGTCTAATTCTTGTACAGTAAAAAAAATTTCTACAGATAAATTTTACAAGGTATACAAATTGTCTGCACAAAAATGGTGTTTTGCAGTATTTTATTTAGTGCTCTTGTAGTTGCAAAGTCAATTTACCATCTTGTTTTATTCACTTTAGACAATTCAACCTTCGAATGAAGAGAGATACATCTCTTTTTAGTGATGACTTCAAAGTAGAGATATCGAACCAAGTAATTGATTATGATACCTCCCATATTTACACTGGACACATTTATGGTAGGTATAACACTTCAAAATGGATGAAAGTGCAGCAGTTTTAAACAGGAACTTTCTAATAGTACATGGAGAAAATTAATATCTGTATGATTAGATTTTTGTTAAACCTTAATAATGCGTCTAACACATTTAAACTCCCATCTGCTTTTATATATGAGTCACACTTAACAAATGAGTATTTTATCTAATAATTTTCATACCCATAAAACTTGAAATTCAACTCTGTTTATAAACATACTCTTCATGGAAATCTGAGGCATTTAAAAAAAAAAAGGAAAAAGTTGTGTGCATTGAATAAAAAAGAAATCAGATGCCATTCTTAGTTTAAAGGAATAAGAGGAATATAGAGTTAGCTCCATTTAGGGTAATATGCCTGATTTGAGTAAATAGAAAAGATAAAATTGATTAAAAATGAAGAGGAATTACAGAATTAAAAGCAGATGAAAAGAAGAAATGGATTAAGATTTACTCTGCCCCTCTTTCTACTGTTTGTTCTGTTTTCCTGAAGATCTTTCTTAGTGATGTTCTGCAGTCTTGAAGTGAGCATTTTCAACTTTGAAAAGTAATAAACACAGGGCTTCATATGCATCTTAGCAGACTTATTTGCCAGTTATTTTGAGTAGGTCAGAAGGCTTTTTGATAGTGTGATTCTGAATTTTCCTCAATGGAGGCATATATAAACATTCTTTTAGCAGAATGATCTTTCATCCTTTATATGGGAAAGGCTGTTGGGATGCTGCACGTTGTAGCAGTCAGCAATTAAACTTTGGCAGTTGTACTTTTCCCCGATTGTGACTGTTTCAAATACAGATTCACTCTCTGCCAGGTTTAAACCTAGCTACAGTTTTAAGAGGATTATGCTTGAAGAGAAAAATGGATGTCTTGAATATAGGGAAGCCTTTCTTTAAAAGCTTTCAAAGTTCCATATATGCTCTGACTTTATTATTTATTTTATATTTCTAATTGTATGAATGGATGTATAAGGACAGGATTTGACTATAGAATTAGATGCTGTGTATGCAACAGCTTTAAAATACAGAGTTGAATTCTTCCTTACATGCTTTTTAAAAATGTCATTTATGCACCTGATTGGGAAGCTGCTGAACTTGGTGGCTGTAATTTTGCTGTAACTGTTTGTCTTACTGATGGATAATCTCAGTCTTAAAAAATCAGACATGTTATCCTTATTATCTGTTATCCAGAATCTTATTACTCCAGAATTCATGCAGGTTTTTAGCAGTTGGGGACTGGTACATGATTAGGATAATTATGCAAGTACCATGTGTTAGCACTGAGCTTAACACCTTGGGTAGTGTGATGTTTGAAGTTTGCACAGGCCTGAAAGCTTTTTGAAGGGTATAAAAAACTAATGCACTTTTTCCCTTAACAGGTGAGCAGGGAAGTTTTACTCATGGGTCTGTTATTGATGGAAAATTTGAAGGATTCATCCAGACTCACAGTGGGACCTTTTATATTGAGCCAGCAGAGAGATACATAAAGGACAGAAACCTACCATTCCACTCTGTCATTTATCATGAAGATGATATCAGTGAGTACTTCCATTTTGTGCTACAGATGAAATATTTTTTTTATTAAATGTCAAAACCTGTAAGCCATTTGTAAGCATCAAATGAGACTTTGGCTTGTGTATGACACCATGAATCGTGCTGTCCTCAAGTGATTCATATGCAGTTATGGTGTGAGAGAGATTTATGACACACCAAAGTGAGTCTTCTTTATTCTGCCATTTTAAGAAATCCTTAGCAGTCAGGCTTAAGTGTGCAAGCAGTACATTTTCTACCCAATGGATATGTGTTTCTTTGAAAAATACATTCTTAAAATGATCTATACTAATTGCTCTTCCGTATGATATGGAAAATAAAGGATAATAAAAATTCAAGTCACTAAATGATTACCTATATCTCATGGGGGTGACGTTTGTGAAAAAAAAAAAAGCCTCCCCTGCATGTGTGTGTCACATGTGCCTTCAGAGAGCTCTTTAAGAAGAGGTGGTAGCACCCAGTATGTCCCATTTTACACTACAGCTGATGGAAGTGTACAGAGAATAGTACTTAAATTTGACAAATATAGCCCCAGAAATCTAGCTTTAGTGGCAAATGCTCAGAAGGATGAAAAAGTACCATGAAATACTTCTACATCTTCAGAACTGATGTACCAGAGTTCACCTGCACTCTACCTGCCTATTTATGTATGATCAGTCTTCAGATGTAATACAAATCAGTTTTGTTTGATGCTTAAGCTATACTGAACCTCAAAAGTACTGCAAAAAACTTGTGATTCCAAGTTTGAATTCTTCCAAGTAGATGTTGTTAGCTTCAATAACCAAAAGTTAAACTGACTCTCTGCCAATCTTTCCAGCTAACTTCAGGACTTCAATCTTGCTTAAAAATAATTTAAACCATAACTTCATTTAAAAACATGTCCCATCAGACCATTGTGCAAACCCTAGAAGACTTGAGTTTGAAATCTTGTTTGCAGTTGGATGAGGAGGCTTGGATTAGATCATTAGAAATGACTTGAACCACTCTGATAATGATATATGTATAAATCATTTTCAAAATGTGTCATAATGAGACTGCATTGTGAAAAGCAATGTCAAAGAATAGGAAGTTAGATGAGGAAAATTTCTTGTTGTAATTTGGATTTGTATATTATAATTTTCTCAGTGCTCTAAGCCACTGAAAAAAACAGGGTTATTGTATATTGCTCTCCTTGATTACTTCTCTTGTGTGAATGCAGTGAAGAGAAGTGGTCTTTCTTTACTGAAAACTCAGCAAATTTGGGTGGGTTTTTGTATTTTACTTTCAGTAGCAGTATGTGTGCTGTCTCTGAGTATATTAAAATTGCTGTGAGCTAGCAAATATGTTTGTCCTTCCTGTTATCTCATTCTGTAAATATGATTACTAACCCAAAATCAAATAGAATTTCCATAATTTTAAAGAGCTTGTGAACGAAAGCATTTACTGGATTTGTGAACAGTATTTGTTTTCTTACTAAGTGTGTATTTTCCTGCTGCTTACAAGACCCGTACTTGAGAATGACTTCACAGGATAGCATTCCATATTTTTGATTCTCAAAGAGAAGCTGCAGTGTGAGCTTAATTTTCATCTCTGCAGAGGATTGCTGGTCAGTTCAGCAGGGGGGAAGGCAGTTTTCCCTGTTAGCTGCAGTTGGAGCTTTGCTGCTGTAGCAGGAGAGTAGTGGGGGAAAAGTATTAAGAAAGTTACAGAAGTCTGGCATGAAACTGTAAGATGCATCTTTCATAACATTTCTGTGAATAATTCACACATACTTATAGGTGTGGTGTTGCATCTTATAGGTCTCACTTAACAGTTCAGGTCACTGCTTGATAGTGGGAATATTGGACTTCCACTTATGTAGGACTTCGTGTAAATAAGTCACTGTCAGCCTCATAAAGGGTTTTATTAACTAACCCTGTTGTTCAAAAGAGGGGGAGGAGGAAAGTAAGAGACATAAGGCAGTGATGTGCCCAGTTTTCAAAGGTTGAGACGAGCAAGAAGATTGTCTCATGTCCCAGTTCCTTATGCTGTAAATAGTGAGTGACTAAAAATACTCCTCACTGTTATTGAATACTGACAGAAATAGAACTGTGCCTTAAAGAAGCAGATAAATTGATTTTATGAGAGTTACTGTTGCTGTTTTGTAGGAGTGATCTCTGTTGGAAGAGTAAATGGATCGCTTTGGGAACTGGAAAAAGCAATGATGAAATTGTTTCTTACTAATGTCTTACTAAAGTGAATGGGAGCAGGATATGTTGGGGTGTTTTTAATTATTCAGGTGATGATATCTTGGCTTACATTGTTTTTCCTCTTGAATCTAGTGCATCAAAACCATCAATTAGAAACAAAATCAGATTATTAGAGGGCATGGTCTAAATCTATTCCAGTGAGCCACATTAAAGCAGCAGTACAGTACGGCTTCCAAATCACCAAGTGAGTGAACATTGCTGCTTGCTCAGCAGGGTTGAAAATAGCCCATCCTGGAGCAAAGTCTAAGCAGCACTATTTAAAAACACATCACTCCTGTTGGTTGCTGCCAGTGCAGTCTGATGTGCATGTGTTCTGATTGTATAGTGCCACTTTAGTCACTGGGATCATAGATGCTGCTAGGATTTCTGTTGTTTGAAATATCTGGAGTATACAACTACTTCTGTCTCTTTCTGAAGAGTGCTCTTGAAGCTAAATTATTTTTGTCTGTCATGAGACCTATTTTTGCATTGAACTGCAGCTCCAAAAAAACCCCAACAACTCCAAAAAGCTAAGCTTTGTAGTAGATTTGTTGTTAATTTGTTGTTACTGCTCTAATCTAAAGCTAGCTCTCGTGAAATAGAGTCAAACCACTACTGTCTTACATAGGACAAAAGCAACAAAAATAATCACATTTCTAACTCGGGAGAGACTGAGGTAAAAAGTCATCTTTGCCTTAATTTGGGTATTTTTTTGGTCACCCATGTTTCAGCCTTTTGAAACAATATGCTTTTTAGTGCTTTTCAGAAACCACAATGCAACATATGATTAGCATCTCAATGAGTTCTTTTTCAGTAGTTAAACAAAAGTTGTTTTGTAAATGGGGATTATATTGTCAACTTTATAAGGCAGCTTTTGTCTGTTACAGTGGATCTGGTGACCAGTGGAAGGCAGCCTCCTATTCATGACTTGAAACACAAGTTGAATGATTTTAGTTTCTGAACCAGTCTTGATCAAACTGTTTTATAATTTAGGGCAAGAAAGATGCAAATTGCTGTTAACATTTAAGATATTTAGGAAACATTTCTTTATGGCTGAGGGTTTAATTTGAACTATATTTACTTTATTTAAATCATACTTGCTTCAAGTGTATCCCTGAATTCGTACTGTAAAATACAAAATCTGTATTTCATCAGATCAACAGTGTACAGGAAAATCCTGTTCAGACCTTCAGGAAAATCAACATGGTCACTTCATTGTCTTTATGGTCTTGGAAGAACCATACAACTAAGAGCAGAAAGTTAATTTTGCAAAGCCCTATCTGCTGAATGGACTGACCATTGCAGGCTGTTATTAATGAGAACCTGGTTTCTTTTTCATTGTGATGATAGTTGTCCTGGGAGCACAGTGTCACAGAGTGCTGTTAATGAAATCTGTAATAAGGTTTTTTTTTTGTATCTGCTTACATTTGAGTTTTATTCTGACATTACTGCCTTGCTAGTATTGGGCAAATCTCTGTGGCTGTGAAAGAATTGAGTTTTCAGATGTCTAAATCTTGGAGCATCTTGTCCCAGATGCCTAAATCCAGTAATTAAGTAGTTCACTTAAATGCTTAACAGATCATACTATTTACTAATAATTAGAAGAAGAAAAACCAAACGTTCAGGAATGTCTTTGGGGAAGGTAGTACACTTTCTTAAAAGGAAAAAAATTCTTATTTTGAGCATCTGGAGTTGTATATATCATTAAAAATCATCTGCTGTCTAGTTAGAATGAGACATTGTTGTCAGAAAGCATGAAATGACAAGATTTTGTGGGTGGATTTTAGGTTTATTGTTGTTTTATTCTACTCTGTATTATTTCTTAACACTCTGCCAGGATGTACAAAAACCGAAAATGGACAGTACTGGAAAAGAAAAAGTTGGGGGTTTTTTTGTCTAATGATTTTTTCTAGTTAGGAGATTGAACCTGTTATTAACCTCTTCTGCTGTAGCTCTGTTGGAAAATAGTCTTCTGTTTTCTCCTCAACTCTGCATTCACTGTAAGCAATCAGTTTGTGGTGAAGGCATGTTTTTTCCTTTTCACTTCACAGGATTGTGGCAGGGATAGGCTAGGAAGCTCTTGAGCCCAAAGAGCTGGCAGAAGTCTGCACAGAAAGCTGGCACATCTCAGAGCATTGAAAAGCTTCACAAGAGCATGGATTAGATTTCTGTCTTGTGGGTCAAAACTGTCCAAGTCATCTGGCACCATATAGTTCTTGCTTAGCTTCAAAAATTTAAAAATGGAACTGTTGCAGGGGATGATGGAAATAGGAAATCTCAAAAGATGAAGAGGGAATGGTGCCTTCACAGTTTGGGGGCAGTTCAGCATTTAGCAAATGAAAACTTCGTATGCAACTTTCCCTGTAAGTTAGAAATGGTTCCAAAGTGAACTATCCTGTTTTACCTGTCTCCTGTGATTAGCAGGGTGGTTTCAAATCTGTCCGTGGGGGATTTGTCTTTTCCAGCACATGCAAAACCTTGGCAATTGCTGTTGCAGACTGTTTTGTGTTCATTTTTTTGTAATTTCAACTGTCATGGCTTTAAAGTGTTTCTTAGTAGATTATTACTTCTGAAGTGAGAAATATTTGAATTGCAGGCAGTCAGTATAGAAAATGTGTTAAGGGATTTTGTAACATCTTTGGGAAACAAGATGGAGAGAAAAGACAGATTATTTTGTGTAATACACTGAGAGCATTTCTTTCCAGTACTGTTCTGTCAGTTGTCATAATGCTTCAGAGTGGGGCTCCTGCAGGAGCTGCTTTCAGGGTGCAGTGGTTTTCTGCAGGGGCAGTGTGTGGTGGGAAGGCAGGATGGGCCATTGCTCGTGCCCCTGGGTAACCTGCTGTTGTTGCAGAGATAAAGTCAGTGGTGTGAAGTCAGGTCGTAAGTAATGAAAATTTGCATTAGACTAAATACAGTAGAATTTTGTAATACTACTGTGGGAGGAAAAAAGGGTGGTGGAGATGGAGAAGGGAAGGATCATATCTACAGTCCTTTGCTCATAACTCCAATCTAGTGGTATTAAACAGGATCCCAAAAAGTGCAAGGTAACTCCAACAGAGTGGTGCTTTTTGTTTAATACTGGTTGTAGCCAAGTCAGTGTTCCACTATTGTGCTGGAGCAAATTGGGTGAGGTGACTTCTGCAGTAAGAGCATATTTTTCTCTTTTTCTCTCCATTTTTCTGGCACTGTGCTAGGGCTAGTTGTGCTGGGAGGAATGTGATGAGACAGCAGTTCAAAAATGGCATTTGAGTGGTGGTAGAAATTGAAATGAGGGAAACTAATACGCAGAAAGTCATGAAATAACCTTACAAGGTAAGCTGTGTATTGACAGAGTTTTAGCAGTATCATGCAGTATGACTGCAGGAAACAGGCATAAGAGTCAAAGATAACTAAAGGCAGCTGTCAGATGAAACCATATCAGGGCCCATACTTCAAGGGAGCACATCTGCTGTGCTCCAGCTGCTGCCAAGCCTTGACTCCACAGCCCAGACTAGAGCTCTAGTCCAGGGCAGAATCACCTGGGATGCATATAATGTGGGCATCAGGTCCTTGGTGCCTAGGCTTTACAAATCTTCTCTTACATGTCTGTTCTGTTAACTCTGTGAATTTGGATCCCCTCACCAAACAAAAACAAAAACAAACCAACCAACAACTCCCCAAAAACAACAAACCTTGGTAAAGTTTGCACATTTCTGACAAAAGCGGCATTCTGTTGAGATGATGCTAAAACTGTGATTTGCCCTACAGAAATGAACTTGTTAAGTATTCAAATCTGTGAATTTGAATACTTACCGTAGTCTGTATTCCATTATTTCTTACTTGGGCACCAATTTATGATGGGATCCAATCTGCAAAGAAATTGAAGGGACAAGTATTCAGTACTTCTCATCTCCAGAGGAAGCTTCTGTAAATACAGGTTACAAATCTGCAGTAGGTGGTGACAGTAGAACGTAAGCATGTGTGTCTGAAGCACATTCCCTTGTGCGATGAGGTCTGCACTGGCAACTATTGCAAGAGATGCCCTTGTTAAACAGGTGATTGTAGGATCTCCTGACTTGTTTGGATCTGCAGCATGTTTAACTAACATGTAGTGGTTAACTAAACCATGGTTCTATCCATTAGCATTACCTTTCTTATATGTTGGTAGTTAAGTAGCATAATGTGAATACTTCCAAACAATCTGTGGAAGATGAATAAAATGATAAAATCCTCTAAGAATGTTAGCAAGATTTCTTAGTTCATTTACCAAGTAGCATAAAAAACCCTTTCTCTTATCCAAGCAGTCTTTAGTATACTCGATCTTTAATAACTTTCCATTGTGATATCATTTTTTTGAAGGCTGCTTTTAGTTAAAGCAAGTGGGTACAGATGTGTAAATAAAAGCTCTCATTTTTATTTTAGACACTGCTCATCATATTTTCTTGTGCTGCCTGAGAAAATAATGTTAAGAAGAAAATGTCACTTTTGTTCTGTTTGTAAAACTAAGAACATCTTAGTAGAAATGTTTAGTGAAAAAAAGCTGTATAAACCTTGAATCTTCTAATGTGTCCCTCAAATCACATGCACAATATTGGACACAGACTGAATAAATTGCAGTGATGCAGCCATATTTTGGACTTGTACTTGGAATTTGAAAACTCAACCTGGCCTTCCTCTTTTTAGAATATCCACATAAATATGGACCACAAGGAGGTTGTGCAGATCATTCAGTATTTGAAAGAATGCAGAAGTACCAGATGACTGGTATAGAAGAACCAACAACAGAGGTACAACAAAGGCTAACGGATTATGTTGATTAGTAGTTAGTGTGATAACTTCCTATTTCTTGTATGTTGTCTCTTTTACTTTTGGTGAGCCATCATCCTTCCACATTGTGAGATACTTAAATTACTGCTGGAGGTTTCCTTTGAACATAATTTTTCTAAATTCTTTTTCTCATTACTTCTGTAGCATAGATGTACTACTTAGAGTCTTAATGAATCCTACATGATCTCAAATTTTTCAACAATAAGAATTTTAGATGGATGTGGAAATCAAGCTTGAAATGAGGAATATACTTAATTGCAGTTGAGAAGGAAGAGTTGCAACATCCCTTGATCTCAAAGTAATACATTGGTACTAAAGAGTAATAACTTCTAGATAAATTAAAAGCTATGTAAATGTAACACACTTGGGATATCTGAGTGCTTTCAGTGGAAAATTGAGTGATATTGGTGGGAGGGTCTTCCTAACAGCCCTGTAAGCTTGAAAGGGTTACAGCACGTTACAGATTGGCTGCTGTAAGAGGTAAGTGTCCAGTGGAAGGAACTTGTGTACCTGGGTAGAGTCCCACAGTGGGTTTGCCTTCAGGTTTGCACCACATGTCATGAAATATTTTTTTTTTCCAACAGCAATTTACTGAGTTTCTCTTAGACTTAGCTGTGTTCTGAGCTGTTCCAAGTCTTGGCATAATTTTGTGGTGTCAGCTAAATATATACCAAGAAAACTATGCAATATGGCTTGTTAAATAGCATTAGCAGCTTAGTCTATTTATGTTGTGGCTCCAGAAATTGTCAACATTAATGCACTTTTCAGCATTGATAACAATAACATGCTTTCCCAAAACTTTGCTTGTAAAACTTCATGGAGAGAGAGGGCCATCAACCAGTGAGTACTGTAAGGCTACTGTAATGTGCTACCAGATACCGTGTTGACTATCCAGTGTTCCTTTAACTCAGTGTTCAGTGTCCCATTTGTTCCATGCTGAAGTGCTTAAACATTTCTGTTTGCTGAGGTAGCTGACTGAAGTAATTACAATTTGAAATAACTGGTGTTAGGGAAGGTGCAGTTAAGTCCCACCAGTGCTGATTTTTTTCCTAATCTACCAACTGTTTGTTTATCTTAGAAAAGGATTATAAAAAAGAACAATTCCAAAGATCACATGAATGAAAAAAATCTATGTAACATTGACTGCCTTGTGTAATATAAAATGAAGTGCAGAGAGAGCTTTTGCTGAGATTACATTCAAAGTATTTGAAAACTGAGTATAATGTATTTAATTCAAGATTCATCAAACTTTTCAAGTTAAAGAAAGAGAAGGAAAATCTGTTTGTATTAGTGGAGTATGTTTATAAAAATTCATTGATGTTTTTAGGTAATCTAGTTCAACATGTAGAGCTACAATATTAATGTATTTCTTTCCTGTGCATGTGTAGAAGCCTGTTGAAGAGCCTAAGAAGGATGATCCACAGCTTTTGAGAAAAAAGCGTGCCACTCAGGCTGAAAAAAACACGTGTCAGCTGTATATCCAGACTGATCATTTATTTTACAAGCATTATGGAACCAGGGAAGCTGTGATTGCACAGGTATTTCCAATCCTTTTGTTTTAAATCACCTGCTTTTACGTGTAGTCCTGATAAATTTCATGTAACTTATCTGCATGTATTTTTGCTTATTTACTTTATCATGTCTTGTTTCATTTGTTAAAGTAGTCTTGACATAATTGGAATAGCATTTTTTTACTTTGCTAAGAAGATGCTATTTCTGTGACAGAAGTCCTGGGCACTTGTGCCTCCTTTAATGGCAGCTCTGGTGTGTTCAGCACCTCTGAGCAGGACTTACAGTCTGACTGTTTTCAATTCTTACTCAGAAAAATAGTATTTCCTGAAGAGTTCTGTACTGTTTGACAGCCTGCCAAGCCTCTGTTTTAACACTTGCATAGGCTTCCCTTTGAAATTTTAGCTCAGAACACTGTGAGCTAATGATGCTGAGATCTATTCCTGTAGTATCTGATGTAGTGGGTGGTTATAAAAGCAGTGGCAGCTAAAGGCAGATGCTTTTCATTTGTCAATATACTATTAACTGGGAAAAGGGTCGATTTGATTTAGTGTTTTGGCTCATAATTTTCTAAAAATAAGCATGTTAACATACTTCTCCTGAAGTATGAAGTTTCACTGGCACTTGCAGGTCTGAATTTTTCTATTTATTCATCACACTGTACACAGGCAATTCGAGTAACATTTTTCAAAGCTCTGAAGTCACCTTCAAAATCAGCTTTTTAGTGATACCAAACAGGTATCTGAAAGTTGATGAAATTCTGTGTTTAAAAAAAGGCAAATGGCAAAAATCCTTTGGTGGTATCTGGCATGGTGGTGATGCAGGTACTGGTAGTGATTTATTTCCATTGTAAGACATCATTTAATTAAAAAGGCTTGTTAGAGTTCCTAGAGCACAATACGATATATTATAAAAGTGTAGGCCTTGCAGCTGTTGCTGTTTAAGATGGGCTATAATGTAGTGCACAGATCTTTGAACTGTAGATACTTCTGTTTTTGACAGATTTCCAGCCACGTTAAAGCGATTGACACAATTTACCAGTCAACAGATTTTGCAGGGATCCGTAACATCAGCTTCATGGTGAAACGAATCAGAGTAAGTTGTGCTGGAAATGCTTTCAGCTTTGCTGATGCTGCTTGGAGGCTGTATTCTTCAAATGTCCTGTTCCTATTCACTTGTACCCATTCATTGTTTTATAACAGTTCTTTAGCACAAGTGTCTCTGGAGTAAATGATGCCCTAAACCATTTATTTGGTTTGGTTTTAGTGTTTATTGTCAAAATCCCACTACTTTTGTTATTAAGCTGTGGTCAGTTTGTCTAGGGGAATTAACTCACTTTGTTTCAGCACCGTTATTGCGTGGTGAATGGACTATTGCTACTGTCCAAGAACGTTAACACTAAAATAAAGCATGGCTATCCAGGTTGAGACTTCCTTGTAAAAGTGATAATTTAGGAGAAAAAATACAAATTTGTGGGTACTGATGGGAAGGAAATAGAAGGAAATAAGAGAATAGCAATTTACTACACAAATGCAATTCTTCATTTATTGTTGCACTTTGTTTTCTAAATATTGGGGTGGTAACTTTTCAAGGCATATAAATTTTAAACATCATCTTTAACTATGTAACATAGCGAGGTACTGACAACAGTAAGCTGCTTAGCTGGCATGTGCAAGTGGAAATGAATCCTGTCTTACAGTTTGTTTCAATTTACTTTTAGATTAACACAACTGTAGACGAAAAGGACTCTTCCAATCCCTTTAGATTTCCTAACATTGGTGTGGAAAAGTTTCTGGAACTGAACTCAGAACAGAATCATGATGATTATTGCTTGGCCTATGTGTTTACAGACCGTGATTTTGATGATGGAGTCCTTGGTCTGGCTTGGGTTGGAGCCCCTTCAGGTAATTCTATACAAGCCTTCAGTGCTATGAGATAAAATATTGTAGGTAGGCACTAGAAGAAGGGTAGACTGTGTCTTTTAAACTGACAGCAAACACACAAAAATCTCCTAGCGTTTCGCAATTTTGGTTGGGTATGGTTTAAATTATTTTTTTTTAATATGTTGTGTCATTTCAATTCATCTTTCTGTATTTCTGATGAGCAGGATATGAACAATAAAGAAAAGCATATTTATTTTGTTATACGAAGGTGATACTTCTTGGATTGCTTTTTATTTATGGTAGATATGAGTGACCAGTAGAGTGACAGATGAAGCAAGTATTTCTGCTCTATATAAAAAGAGCTTACAACTATGCAGTTTAAATTTTGTAGTAGAACTACACTGCAGAACCTTCAGGTTTTCTAGGTAGTATTGAAAGAAATTTTTTTTTTAAATCAGTGAGATCTTGTTCTGGGAGATAACAGAATAATTGTTATGTGCCTCTTCTTGAACTGATTCTCCTTAGTTTCAGTCTAGTTGTGTATTTTGGGTCTATTATGTCCTTTGATGTAAAAAAATCTCAATCTGTGAGACTTTGTAAGAGACTAGATACCTTAATGAGAACATTATTGAGAGCTTTAACAGAATTTGAGTAATGGTGGAAGAAACATGAAATTATTCCTAAGGGGTAAGAGATCAACAGACCCATGACTGCAGCATGTTAGAGGGACCTGTGTGGGCTAACCTTAGTGACTGTGGAAGAACCATAGGACAAATCATGCCCAGATGGTGAATAGAAGTGAGAAATTGGGTCTGTGATGACCAGTCTAGTGTATACACGGAGCAAGCATGGGATGAATTGGAATGTGCAGTCCATAAACACTGCTTCCAAAACTGAATTTAATTGAGAAAAACTATGATCTTTGAGATTCTCATCCTTAACACACATGCTGACATATATTAAATGGGATATGTCACTAAATCGAAATTTTACTTCAGAAAGGAAAGCTTCTTTAGAGTGATTTTTAGACACCATTTACATTAGCAATAGAATAGCTGAATTTTAGAACATTAATAATGCTTCATTATAAACTCCAGTTATAAAAAAAATTGGTGAAATTAAAGTCAATTAATTTGGAATTTACCAAACAAGAAGTGTGATGCACTTGACTGCCAACCTTCTAAACATGGGTCTCATTAACCAATACATCAAAAGCATTTTCAGCTTTAGTTTGTACTTTTTCTGACAATGATACATAGATAAATGTTAGGCATTTTATATAAATGCTCTTGCTATGAAAGAGGAACCTGAATTTACCATGGATTTTTTTACTCAGTGAAATCCAAATGAGATGTAGATTGAGGCTACTTCTATTGGACATAGCACCCTGCTAGTCTTGTACTACAGGTATGATGAAATAAGGGCTCGTCCGTGCAGTGGATGCCCAAAGTAGCTCTCAAAAGCTATTCTAAACCAGCCAACTTCATGTGTGATTTTATCCAATCAGTGTTGAGAGCATTAGTGTGAATAAATCTAATCTACTTTCAAGGTTGTGTTGATATTGATTATAGAGAAGAACTCTTAGTCTGTAAACCTGCAGAGGCAAACTGTTTGTTGCTCTGGATGTCAGTAGAGGAGTAACACTTCTTTCCCTAAATGTGTGACTGCTGTACTTTTGTCTGAATGCAGGAAGCTCTGGTGGGATATGTGAAAAAAGCAAATTGTATTCGGATGGTAAGAAGAAGTCTCTGAACACTGGAATCATCACTGTCCAGAACTATGGCTCTCATGTGCCCCCCAAGGTTTCTCACATTACTTTTGCACATGAGGTTGGGCATAACTTTGGTTCCCCTGTAAGTATTACTGGTGATCTATTAACTCACTCTCAGCCATTTCAAAGGGCATGATTTACAAATGGCAGTTTTACTTCTTATAAACAAGGAAAGTAAGAGTCCTGACTCCATGAGCATATGTGCACGTACGTTGTATACAAACAAAACAGATTGGGAGTATTTGACAACACTGGTGCAACAGTGCATTTTGTGAATTGTTTATTTATATTAGTTCAATCCCTTACAAAGGTACTTTATTATTGTTCCCTAAATACTTCCCTATCTTTATGAAGAGTAGGGTCACATGGATCTTGTTAAATGTATTGCACTTTATCCTGGAGAGGAGGAAGAAGCACTGCAAAATTGATTAGGATGACACTTTATTCAACAAGTGGCTCGTGTTTGTTAGATTATTTATACTTACAGGTTCATCTAAGAAAATTGTGGAAGGAATTAGGATACCAAGAAGAATGTTTTTGAGCAGAACTGTTTCACAGTCATTTACGGATGCAACTTGTTTGTGGCAAGCTTGAAAGCATGAGGTGTTTTGTTTTGCCAGTGTGTAATCCATTGCATTCCTCACACTGGATATTGTAGATGTATTCCCTGGCTGACAGACTCCTGCTCTGTTTTGAAGTTCTTTGTACCTCCCTCAAAGCAAACAAGAAGAATGGACTGTGGTTTCTGTTAACTCCTCCTGCTTTTATTCCACAGAATGCTGATTACCCTTTTGTGAGCATAAAGCCACTCTTTTTAGGAGAGGGCAGCTTTTCGAAGTCAGCATTCATTCTGGGACATGCTGAAACTTAAGAAATTAGATACTCACTACTGTTGTCTTGGGGGAAAAAAAAACCAACAAGAGAACAAAGAGAACCCAAAATCAAACCTTGGGTTTACGTATAGTTTATGTATTGAAAGGAACCTGATGGTGGTTTATTTTTATTTCTTTTATTCTGTGTTAAGGCTACCAAATCCAGGTTACTTTTGCACCTGCCATGATTGAGATGTAAAGTATTTGTTTTGCAGCATGATTCTGGAATGGAGTGCACTCCTGGAGAGTCCAAGAACTTGGGACAGAAGGAAAATGGCAATTATATCATGTATGCAAGAGCTACGTCAGGGGACAAACTTAACAACAATAAGTTCTCTATCTGTAGCATTCGAAATATCAGCCAAGTTCTTGAGAAAAAGAGAAATAATTGTTTTGTTGGTATGTATTTAATCCTCCTGAAAGCAGAATGGCTAAGATACTACTGTAATGCTTAATTTAAATTTTCTTTTTTTTTTATTTTTATTTATCTTTATTTTTTTTAATTTACTGAAAGACTCTGCAAGTAAAGAATTGAATTTAAGATCTCCAGTACTATGTCAGGTTGTGGGCTGCCCAACAGAGAAACAGTGGGACATACTGGAGTGAGTCCAGCAAAGGGCCACAGGGGTTAAGGGATTGGAGCATCTGACATATGAGGAAAGTCAAGAGAGCCTTTTAGTCTGGAGCAGAGAAGGCTGAGGGAGGCTCTTCTCTGTCTTTGTAAATGCCTGGTGGGAGGGAGTGAACAAACAGGGTCAGACTGTTTTCAGTCATGCTCATTGTGAAAGGACTAGAGGTAAGGAGCACATATTAAACTACAGGGCATCCTATTTAGACACTAAAAAGAATTTTACATTGATTTTTCTTTCTGGAATCTGATGTCTCACACATTTTGTGAGTTTGTAGGTTTGCACATCTACTCAGTAGGTTTGGATTTTGGAGCAGGTCACTCCAGTACCATCAGCCTTTGCCTTGAGGTCCTCTGACAGTTAAAGGAGTGCAGGAAAGGATGCTTGGGGACTGAGCAGAAACTTGTTCTTACACTCCCACTCTTATCAGCCAAAACCTTTTACTCAGAGGGTTAAAATTCTGTGAATTGTGGGAATAACTAAGCTGGGTGGCAAGCAGTAATGCAAGTTGACTTGAGCCATAGTCTAAAGTCCGGCTTGACCAGGCTCTTTCAGTCGTGATTAGCTGGGTACTTGTTAATGTTTGTAAGTATTTGCAGATTCTTTGTACTGCTTTGTACATAAATATACTGGCATGTTTCAGAGTCTGGGCAGCCCATCTGTGGTAATGGACTGGTTGAGCAAGGAGAACAGTGTGATTGTGGATACAGTGACCAGTGTAAAGATGAATGCTGTTATGATGCAAACCAACCAGAAGATAAAAAATGCAAGTTAAAACCAGGCAAAAACTGCAGGTATTGTGCATGCATGTTACACTACACTTTAATTTTGGGCATTTAGTGGGAACTTCAATGGGTATTCAGAATCTGAATCTTCTTACCTGCATTTTTATGAAAATACTGATTTTGTTTAAAATGCTTTATACAATGAGTGAGAAGTTCATACGCATAATTTTGCTATGGGAAAAATTTTTTTCAAGTCACACTTTGATCAGCACAAATCAGAAATTTGTTGAGTGGTTGAGTAGGTTTCAGGGTGAATTGTTCATTTTGAATGGTTCATGCTTTTTCTTGGCATCCACAATTTGTGTTTATTTCCAGCCCCAGTCAAGGCCCGTGTTGCACTGCCCAGTGTGATTTCAAATCGAGGACGGATAAGTGTCGGAATGATTCTGACTGTGCTAAGGAAGGAATGTGTAATGGTGTCAGTGCTCTCTGTCCAGTATCTGAACCCAAAGAAAACTTCACAGTGTGCAACAGGAACACCCAAGTTTGCATAAAGGGGGTATGGTTTTCACACTCTTTTGTGTCTGCTAGTGTTGTTTATTGCAGGGCACTGTATTGTGACTTGATACGGTTTCAATACTTACTGCAGAGGAGTGCAAGCCCAGTCATTTTTTCAGTATAGATGTTTGATTTATTGGTGTCAGTCGAAATAACAGTGAAAGTACACCAAGGATTAAGAAGTAGGTAACAAATCCCAAGGTAGCGATACTGTCTGAGAAAGTTATATTTAAAGTTTTTTGTAAAAATCAGCATTATGAAAGTGTTTTATTTTCTAGTTCCACCTTTTTGTTTTTCTTCAGTCTTGGTCAGCTTATTCTGTTGCCTTAGAAAACTGGATATATTGTCAATAGAGGTTGAATTTCGGTTATTGGCAATACACAGTTCCTCCAAACGTACATAGAGCACTGATGTGAAAGCATGGAATTAGAATGATTCTGAACTGCCATTAGTTTCCTGGGTTAAAGGGAACGTGGCAGTTGCTATGAAATATTGATGGGAAGTCTCTTATAAATTGATCTGTGTTTACTTGGAAGCAAACACAAGCAAAAATCATCCTCTTAAAGACTTGTAACTTGTGTTGCTCTTAAGTCATTTTTCCACAGTCCAGGTTTTTAATCAAATACTGCTTGTAATATTTTTCAGCTAATTTATGGCCATTTTAAAGATAGAGGAATTGTCTTTGTATAGTCACTAATTTTGAAACAAGATTATAAATACACTGAATTATGAGTTTGAAAATTTCACACAGTAAAACTAAATACAGAATCTTTTCTGCCATTAATTTTTATTATTTTCCAAGAGAAGTATTTGTGAATACATGTGTTTGATTTCTTTTTCTAACCGTGGTTTTGAGTAGTCATGTTTCAGTGTGAACTGTAGTGCTGTGCGTGTTTTGCAGGGTACTCTGAGTCTATAAAAGAAGATATTGTGTTAAAAAATAAAATGGGGTAAATCACCCTCTAAAAAAACTAGAAAATATGCCAAAATATTGAAGTTGAATAACTGTAATAATTTTTTGTTTATAAGCTTTAGAAAAAAATTGAAGCAGTTGCTTTTATTGATAAACATCTTTAGACCTATGATTATGCTTTCAGATATGAATTTTTAATATCTCTCCTAATGTCAGTGTGCTTAAAAGTGAAATTGATTTTTGTGTTGTGCTTTTGTCTCCCACAGCAATGTGCCGGCTCTATCTGTGAGAAGCACGGCTTGGAGGAGTGTACATGTGCTAGTTCGGATGGCAAGGATGATAGAGAACTGTGCCATGTCTGCTGCATGAGAAAAAGTAAGATCTGTCTGAATCATAAGTGTAAATAGAGCAGGAGGGCTCTGAGGAACCTGTTCATGATGTTTGGATTTGAGTTTTTCTTAGCTTGAGAGCATTTTGTTCATACGTAGTTTCAGACAGACATTGCATTGTATTTTGTAGGAAATGAACAATATATTTTGCATTTTTACAGATAATTAGAAAAGCATTTTGAAAATTGAATACTAGGGTGGGTATTCATACACAGATGTTTTAATACAATAATGGTTTGATAAATTTGTATTCACTTTTCAGTGGACCCAGCTACTTGTGCAAGCACAGGCTCGAGCCGATGGCAGGAATACTTTCATCTTGAAACCATTACTTTGCAACCTGGATCTCCCTGTAATGATTTTAAAGGCTACTGTGATGTGTTCATGAGGTGTCGGCTAGTAGATGCTGATGGCCCTCTAGCTAGATTAAAGAAAGCAATTTTTAATCCAGAACTATATGAAAATATCGCAGAATGGATTGTGGTAAGTATATTTTTATATTGCAAGTTTAATATGAAATGTTCTTGGACATCAAGATACACAGTTGATAAGTGTTGCACTATATGCAGAGTGCTTCAGCATTCTTCAAAATATAATTAGCCCTTGTTTTACTAGTTTTTCTGTAAGCACCCTGTGTGCAACAAATAAATTTGCTAGATTGAAGGGAATGAAAACAAACAAATAACAAATAAATAGTATCTGTTATTACCTCTATTCATTCACATTTTTAGTTTACTGTTCTTTCATGTTTTAACTCTTTGTATTTTAATGCTCTGATTTCTTTTAAAGAACTAAATATTTTGATATTTATCTAGCATTCCTCATTTTTATTGTGCTGGATGATTTAATAATAATATACTGGAAGAAGAGCTAGAGTGAAACACTGTTGGAGAGCTGCATAGGCAATTTTGTGTAAGCTGTAGATTGTTTTAGGCTTATCCAGCTCTGTGAAGTACCCTTCTGATACTAGAATGGAAGTATTGGGGCTTTCCTGTGGAAGAAGTTTGGGGACATTTCTTTAAAATGTTATGGTCGCATATTCTCGGCGATGTTTCAGAAAAGCTTTTTGATGACTTCTAAATCACAGTGAAAAACCATATTCAATGTCCTCTGTCTCTTGTGCATGTGTGCCAGCCCCCACAAAATCTTTTTGTTGTTGTGGTTTTGTGTTTTAGGCTTATTGGTGGGCAGTGTTGCTTATGGGAATTGCATTAATCATGCTAATGGCTGGCTTCATTAAGATATGCAGTGTTCATACTCCAAGCAGTAATCCAAAGTTGCCTCCTCATAAACCACTTCCAGGTGAGTACTCCAGCTAAATATAGAGAAATGTTTTCTCCTCAGCTGTTTTGTTCTAAAGAGAAATTTCAGGTGTCTCAACCTACAGTTCTTAGTCTGGCACTGTGAAACTATAAATGGAACTGATGCCAGTGAAACAATTCATGAAAATCTAATTCTTGCCTTATTGTTCTATAACATAATATGCATATCAAAAGAAAGCTTTGAAGACTTCTTCCAGTGTCAGAGTTCCTTTTGTTTCCTATTCCATGCTACATTTTGTAAGAATTGGCCTGTGCAAGGAACTGCTGTTGAGATACTGAAATGTATTCTGTCTGTCCTCCATGCAGTTACTCATCTAGTTAAAACTTTGCAGGTCTAAATATGAAGCCTTCCAGAAAAATAATTGTATTTAATTTGCACGGCCGGCGCAACACTTCTGGAAATAACTGTAGTTTTTACAATTAATTTTAATAATGACTACTTTTCTTTGAAACAGGCACTTTAAAAAGGAGGAGACCACCACAAACTGCTCAGCCCCCACAGCGGCAAAGGCCTCGAGAGAGTTATCAGATGGGACATATGAGACGCTGACTGCAGCTTTTTGCCTTGGTTCTTCCTAGTGCCTACAATGGGAAAACTCACTCCAAAGAAAACCTAATAAGTCATTGTCCCCAGTCTAACTCTCAAAAATTGAAGAGGAAAAAAAAAGCATGATATGCCCTCAAAACAAGTGGAAGTGGTTAATTTTTAATGAGAGAATCTTCCAGCTCAAAAAGAAGAAATGTGTTGTTCTTGAATATTTTTAATTTAGTGGCATAAAGTCCTAGCATATCATGATTCTTTCCCCCTTCTGTGCTCTTCATTGCTGCATTTTCTTCACTTGCAGGCAAATATGGCTGTAGTAAAACTTTTACTCAAGAATTGAGAAAAATATATATTTTTCAACTGCCAGACAAGGCTAGGAAGCTAGACCACCTCAGCATTGGAGACATTACTTGTCAATGTATATACATTGTTATATGCAGACATGTATTTCTAACGTACACCCGTACTTGTGTGCAATTGTAAACAAGAGAATTGCAATATGGATGTTTCTTTGTATTATAAAACTTTTCCGCTATTAATGAAGAAATTACTGTTTAATTGACATACTCAGGATAACAGAGGATGATGGTGTGTAGTGGTCAAGGGTCCTGTGATGCTTTACACAGCAATTTTGAATCCAATCACACTTCTTTTATCATTATCAAAGTTGTTTCAAGCACTCATTTCATCTTTATCCAACAGCTGCTAAGATACAGCAGACAAGACTGGATGGTCTTAGAGAGATTTAACAGGTGTTCTGCAAACTTTGCAAATGTCAGAATGTTTCAAAAATGTTTTACATAAGTGTCTTCCTTGTAACTCAGCATAAATATTTTTAATTTGTCTGATTATTCAGTGGAATAATGAATAGTTAGATCAAGTATTTCCATGCTTTATTAGAAAATTCTGCCTGTTATTCAACTTGTTTTAAAAATTTCAACCACTTTATTTGGGCTGTTCAGATGTTCTTACAGTTTGGTAATCAAGTTCGTGTTCTAAGGGATGTGGAAAGAAAGAAAAGCTGTAGTTTCTTATTTTCTTTTTTAATTTATCAAGTGTTTGGATAACTTTTCAGCATGATACTGTTGATTGATAACCACTAAAGTAGAGTGATTTGTCTGGCTACTGTGGCAGAGTTAAAACTGTAGTTAGGACTACCAATTTTCCCACATTTATACCCGTAGTGAAGTTCAACAGCACAATGTCCCATTCCAGAGTTTTTATTACGAATGTAAATAATTGGCATTTTTGAAGATAAATAAAAGATGTCTTAAGGTGCTTACTGCTATGCAGGAGATGAAAGGGGGCATTACAAAATGTTTAAGCTTGTGATGTATTTATTGCTTGTTTTCCAAAAGCACCAAGCTAATTAGAGATGCAAATGGCTATAATTTTCCTGGCTTTGCTTAGGAGAAAATTTACTAAGGGTTGGACAGGCTTCCTTTGTTTGGTTTCTTTTTGGTTTTGTTTTGTTTTTTAAGAGTATAAGGTTTACACAATCATTCTCATAATGTGACGCAAGCCAGCAAGGCCAAAAATGTTACAGAATATAATGGGATCTCTTCCTTGTAAACTTGTACAGTATGTGGTAACTTTTTCAAAATACAGCTTTTTGTACATGGTTTAGAGACAAATTTTGTACATGAAACCCCAAGTCCAATAGACTATATAAATAATTCTAAATGATCTTAACTAGTTAGAAGTGTATGTAGTTGCTTTTAAGTCATTTTAAATACATTTGTTTTAAGACTGTGCAAAGATTGGAAGTGGGTTTGCATTTCTAAAATGGTGACTTTTATTCAGCAAGGGTTCTTAGTAACTTCTTGAGTGTGGTAGACTTTGGAACATGTAAATTTTTTGCCTGTAATGTTATCCTGTGGTAGGATTTTGGCAGACAAATGCTGCCCTATTTTATTTTGAGTCTAAGTTAAATGTTTTTTGAAAACAGAAATGTGCACTGAACTCTCCACTGCAAGTCAAGATGTGGTAAAGCCGAAAGAAAGTTCAAGACAATGAAACAGAAATACTACTGTCGATTTCATGTCCACTGTGTTTTATACAGTCTCTTTTTTGTTCACTTTGGAAATTTTTACTAAAAAATGCAAAAAATAAAGTATTGTGCAAAGATATGTAAGGTTTTTTGAAACTTGAAATGCATTAATAAATAGACTTGATGAAATAATCTTCTGAAGATCCATTTACTTGTTGAACCCTGAGAGCAAAGAGGAATACACAGATTCCACTTTGCTTAGTTTTTGGCTTTTACTGTGCTGCCAAAATGTAGTTGTGCTGTCTCTCTCAAAGTGCCCCTCTCAATTTTAACATCATGCGGTTACTTAAGAATAAATGTGTTTGTGTAACCTGTTTAGGGAAAGCCATGAAATTAATTTTAAATTACTTATATGATCACAGGAATCAAACTTTTCTTAGCTTCAAAATGAAAACTAGTTGCTGGTGGGATGTTCAAGCCTGGCACCATAGTTACTGATTGATACCTTTGGAAATGTATTTGGAGAGGAATATTGGAATTAATATGCAATGCTCTGAATACACAGGACTTGCAAAAAGCACGTTTGCTCCTTCTGTAAGGCCTTTTAAAACTGCTAAGCTGGGTCTCTGGGTTTTCGTGTGTGTTGCGTGGTTGATTTAAGTGATAAGACTGCTTTCAAATGCCAGGTCCTGCCAGTGAGTCTTCCGTTCTTAGGGCTGTTTGTTGAGAGTGGCCTGCTCAGACATCTGTTTCCCGAAGTGAGCAGGGTGGACTTTGATGTTATCAATGCATTCACAGAGTTCCTTCCTCACAATGCCTCCCCCACCACCCCCCGGGACTTTTTATAGAAGTGCTTCTCCCTGTAGCTAAATAGCACTGTCTGTGCAAAGGGCATTAAAAGAAAATCACTTGGAGCAGAGCCCTTCTGCAAATCCTCATTATAGGTGCCAAATAGAGGTGGTGGTGGTGGTTGTGTTTAAATCTCTACATAGGAACACAGACCAGAGGGGTGGAAATTGTACCTAAGCTGCTCAAGTACAAGTTTCATGTATATTTTAAAATATAGGTGAAACAAATCAGTACATCACTTTTCTAGCTAATATTTGATATAATAATCCTTATTTGTACCTATTCATTTATTCATCTTGCATTTCTTAATGTTTTAGGTATTAAATGTGTACATTCACCTCTGGTATAGAAGTACTTACAGCATAGTCAGAATGGTGTGAGCATGACAAGGGCATCAAAGTCCTCTTAAGCAATGAGGGTTTATACCATACAGACTGTAAGTCATTGATGTAATTTGGGGTTTAATTAGTGTTCCAATATTTCTTTCAGGAAAAACACAAAAAGGAAGGAAGAGCTTTTTATTTCTGAATAGTGGAGGTTCATTTTTACAGAGAGGTGATGAGAAGGACAGCAGCCATTCTGTCATTCTGAGCCGTGCATGCTCTGACAGGAGGAGGCACCTGGTTACTTCCAAGGTCTCAAGTCAGCTGTCGAGTGAGACAGGAGTAATTCCAATGAGCACAAAGTAAGGCACCACTCTAGGCACTTGAAATTTAGGTATGACTTCAGTTTTATGTTCAGGTGTGGTGAGACTCTGAATATAGAGCAGCTTGGGCTTTATTGCAGTTTTATATCAGAAATTACTGTAACGGCTGTCAAAGCAGAGGGGCAGAATTTGGATATAGGATTTGTGAAAAATGGCATCAGAAGTATCTTCATATCTGCACGAGTTCAAATACTGAATGTTCTTTTAATTTTCCTACTTTTTAAAAGCTTTCAAATTGTCTTGTCTGAGGATATACCAGCTTCTCTCATTTGAACAGGAGAATGTTTTTTCACAAAAACCAGGAAAAGTCATCAAACTGCAGTATCCCCATTTCTTGAGTTTCAGCACACTGTAGACACCTCTGACCCTTCTTCCACCTGCTTTTCCTGAAGTACTATGCCTGTTTCTCCTGAAGTTTAGATCCCTTTATTAGCCTTCTTACCAAGTAAGTGATAGTAATTTGCAAGAAATGCCAATTTTGATGTCTGATATGTTTCTAAGAGTGTAGTTTCTGTACTGGGGGAGAAGTACAGCCCAATTCTTTTTAGCCTTTGTTTCTTGCTCTGTCATCCTTCAGTATCTTCTGAAAAAAGCTTTTTTTGAGGAATAGGGGTAGGATTTGGTTCAGGAAGCTTACAAAATTCATAGCTTAGAAAGTTGATGATAACTGATGTAAATGTAATTTCAGTGACAGTAGTTAAATTATTCTCTAAATAGACAAGTATTTTATAAAAAAAGAAAACCCTGAAAGAAGTAAGTGGCAGGTTCTTTAGCTTTTTGCCGAAGCAACAATTGAATTCTAGAAACAATCTAGAGAGATGCCTAATTTTGAGTTAGCCACACATACTTCTCTCTCTGTTTACTCTCATTTTGCATTGTGCTTTGGAAAACTAAAATGGCCACATTGTCATTTGTTCCTTGCCTGTCATTGTGCAGGACATGATCTATTGTAACTTCATACCCCTAAAAATGCTGTCACTGGGTCTCTAACTACTGAGTCTCTCCAGTAGATTATAGTTACTACAAATGTAAAGAAACAACCAAAAAAAGGCCTTGGTGTTTACCTAACTCTCTCAGATACTTTTGGCTGAAATTTCCTTCTGTGTATGCTCCTGATTTGACTCAGCTATTGTATTTAAGCAATTGATTCTTACCCAAACACAGAACATATTACAGAGCTCTCATAAAATTCTTATATTGCAAAATTTAAATATTTAGGATAGCAACCTGAAGCATGAAATTAATCATTTAAATTGTAATTTTGGACACTGAAGGTAAAAATACTTTTGTGTTTAAAAAAACAGTTTGCTTCATTGAACAAAATCTTTCAGAGCACGAACTTTTGTTTTCAGTGAGGAACTAAGGATTCTTTTGCATGGAATTTGTATTTAAATATATAAATATTTATCTAATCAAGATGCTACTCCTAGGAGCCATTTTAAATATTGGAACAGCTTCTGGAATGTACACCTCAGGGTGGATAACAATTCTCATTTGAGATCTAAGTATGCTTCAGTTCCCACTGTAGTTTGTGAGCCTTTCTGATTCTGTATTGAATATTCCTGTTTGTTTAAAGGGATGGTAGTTGTTGAAAATAGGTTGTGGAAGTTCGAAGTTAATATTCTGAATGGTTGGCAGAGATGCCTGCATTCAACATCTGATCACTGTTCACTGCTTGCAGGATCTGCTCAACTTGTTCATTTGTTGGGCTATCTAAATAAATCCCACTTTATTCCCGATAACATCCAGATATTTTGATTCAAAATTCCCTGCAATATCTTGCTATGAAAAAATATGCTTTGTTCCCGGTCTTAGCTCTTTCTTGCACATTTTTTTACAATTTTGAGAATATTGAACACAAATTACATTCAAAATTCAGAGTTCAAGACACTTAATTTTTAATGAATCTTGTGCCTAGCATTAAAGTGACAAATGAATACATATATTGATTTCTGTTTCAGTATGCACAAACCATAGAATAAAAACAATCTGAGACAATAATGTTTCTTTTTGTTGTTTATATTCTGACCTAGAAAACAATGGAACTGTGTATGTTTGACCTTATGAAGTTTGTTTTTATGTCCTGAAGCTGTTTGACGATTTCACCATTTTCATTTATTCTGGCAGTTTCAAGTCATGCCAAAATCTGGCATACAGAGTTTTAGTCTAAAAATCTCAGACCTTACCTGAACAGATAAATATGCTTTAAATGCAAAAATTAACTGAACTTAGTTGTGCTAGAATTTTGTGTAATACACTATATTTGAAGCATCATTCAAATAATTAAATTGCTAGTAATTTAAATCAGTTTTTAAATTAAAATAGTTAAATAGCAAATCATTTTCAAAGAGAACAAAGTTTATTACAGAATTTTTAGATGATACTATTATTGGGGTTTTCATCTGGCTATTATGGCTCAAACATTTTTTATTTTTATATCTATTTGGTAGTATATTCTTTTATGAACCATTTAACTCCCCCTTCATTAGGAAATAGTTTAGGAAAGTTTTAACTGATAGTAGTAACTATTAGTGTTTCAAAGTATTTACTGGGAAATGAAGTTTCTTTTTTTCCCTTAAATCCGACAAAATTAATTTTTTAAAGGCTTATGGCAATGATTTTGTCAAATAGTTTTTTATTTCTGGTGAGCAGATGTTTTTTTCAGACTTTACCAGTTGAAAATTGACAGTTGCCGTGATGAAGCTGCTTGTTGATCATTTTCAGATGTTCCTAGATGAACAAAGTGCATATTTCAGCTTACTGTTGGATCACAAAAACTAAACACCTCAATGTATTTTTTAACCATTTCTGAAACTGCTAAGATATTTGATGTAGCTGTGAATTTTTAAAACATTTTACTAGATATATCATATTTTGAATATTTTGGCGAGGAGTTGTCTTTTTGTGTTGTAGCTCATTTTCTGTTTTGCTTCTGGAAGCGATCTTCACACCTCACAAACGTCTTCTCCTGGGATGGATGAAGGTGAATGTTGTCAATGTTTTGCGGGCAAAATGTTTTTCTGGAAAGAAAAGACAGCATGTGAGCATAATGTTGGTTAGAAAGCAAAATGTTAGCTAGAATCTCCTGTTCTTTAGCCAGTTCTTTATCTTGTCTTTTACAGGAAGGTATCTCACTGTTTTTACAGGTGTGTGAGGAAAGAGATCTGCCTGCCAGACCATGGGCACAGAGGAGAAGAGGAGCAGGCAGCTCCTGGGTACTGAGTACGTTGTGCCTGTCTCCCTGGTGTCACTGTGCGTGTTCTCCCCAGCACACCCTGGCAGCCACTTGGGCTTTGCTGTCAGAGGGGCACTGACAGTGTTTCAACTGTTACCACCACGGCTGCACTATTTGGGCTGCTGGATTACTGGTATTTAGCTGGGAGGTTGCTGAAAATCAGCTATGTAGGGTGCTAATGTCAGCAACTACATATGCTGCAGAAATACTTGAAACCAAATATGTTGGAATCTGGTATTTTATTGTTCATAATGGTCTGTTTGTTAACTGCTTTTTAAGTTTATGCTGTTATATCTCAAGTGCTTGCCATTAGATAATCTAACAAAGGATTCATCATGTGTACAAAGATCACAAACATCGAGAGGCAGAGGTGCCTGGAGATAAATATTGTCAGTTGTTCAAAGCACAAGAGAAGTCAAAATATATTTTGGGTTTAGTACCTTTTTTAATTATTGAATTTCCAAAATTGCTAATTCTGCAATACACGATGTTTGGTCTTCTGAGGAAGGCAGAAATCTACAGACCTTTCTTCTTTAAGAAAGTACTTTTCCTTGAGTGTCTTTGTTTCTCCTTTTAGAACCACCTAATAATCTTTCATTCCTCCCTAAACATTAATGCAGTATTTCAGTGGTAACTGAACGTCACTGCCCTGATGGCAAAGAAAAAAACCCAGCACATAATCCACTAAAAGCTTGGCACAAACTGCTTCCACTTGCAGCAAAAAAAAACTTCTATGGAGCATTTGGTACCTGAAGATACCAGCATAATTTTTTGTCAGTATAATAAGTACCCCCTCACTTAATCATTTCCTAGGTAAGGAAAGTCATACATTTGCAGTAATTGGCTTGTGCCAGGTTACTGGCACAGCTGCATTGGACAATTTCCTGGTTAGGAAAATGACTTCTCACCTTCATACCTTTTTTCTCAAGGTACAGGAGCCTGTACCTAAACAGTGCTCCCTAGTCTGAAATGTATGCTTTGCTTTAATTTTCTTTGCCAGCTAGGTCAGTACTGATTGCAGATTGTGGCTTTTAAAATAGCAGGAGATGTTATAGAAACTCATTTTATTTTAATGGCAGGAGCATGTGCCAAGTGCCAGGTTAGGAAAATACCTCCAAAATACATTTTCAGGAGGAGGATTAAACCTAAGAGACTATGATCCTTCTTCTGCCCCTCAGCACACACAGATTGTTTTATGAAATGTCTCTTTAAATTGTCTAATTTGTTTTTTGTGTCAATATTAAGGAGATGCAGCTGTCCCAGTAAGAGTTGTTCCACGGGAAGTCTGCACTAGTTGTGGTGGTAAGAAAGGGAATGTACCAAGGAAAAATTGCCTTCTAAGACTGAACCTCAGTTACAGGGTAAGGCATGCTTTTCTCATTAACCTTAATTAAACTGCTCAGTTAAAATTTCTCAAAGGATTAAAGCAGTGGGAATCATAAGTTTTTTTATTCTGTCTTCTGGCTGAAATTTCTCTGTATGAGTAGGCAGTTTCTAATGTGTTGTTAGCATTGCTGTACGTAGAGATCAAGGCTGCTCAGACTTGGTGATCCAGTTTCAAAGCAATAAACAAGGGGAAAGAACGCCAAAAAGAGGACTGTGTAGGACTGATAGCACATGATCCTTTAATAAGTATTTTCAAGAATGGTGATGCTGAGTTTCTCTAGAAAGTACGTATTGAAAGTCAAATAATTAAGATTTGGCATATTTTTTGTAAGTAGGAATTTGAATATTTCACGATGTTAATGTTGGAAACAATATTTATCTTGTGTAGTATCTTATTTCATTGAAATTTATTGGTATGACTGCTGGGACTCGGATGCTCGTATTTGAACTGGAATAACCTGTGTGCCAAACACCTGTGGTGTTATTGAGTGTTCTCATTACACTTACTTTTGCTGTGTTTCCCCTGCTTTCACTCTTATTGCCTTCACTATAAGTCCTGGTCGACGGGTGCCTTTTGTCCATGGTATTATGGTTTGAAATGTGTCCCAGATATTTTCCCAAACTGGAGTTCCTTCCCATTTGAACTTGATCATTATTAGGTCACCGATATCAGTGTCCAGGGTGATGAGAAAGGAGTAGGTTTTATTCCCAGTAATACCTTCAACTCTACAGAAAGCAAGATAAGAGTAAGGCTGTCGTAATTATTATGAATTAAAGTGAAAAAAATAGGATTCTTTCCCCTTAAAACCAGAGAAAGAACTATGTTTCCTCCTCCAGGACAAAACATTATTGTCTCGAGAATGTTCTTCCTCCAGGTGCAAAAAAGTGGTGGACTATGACAACATGCGAGGAAAGAAGCAGAAGTGGGAGAAGCTTGAGTAGCTGATGAAGCAGTGGTGGTTTCTGACAGCAAAAGAAGAGGTGTCCCATAATAGCATCTATGTTACGACTTTTTCCTGCTAGAGCAAATGCTGACTCACACTGCTGCCTTTGTTTTGGTTAATACAGTTAGTGTCCATCATGATAAATACCCAAAATTCTTTATCTCAATTACTGTTGATTTTTTCATTTCTGTTTTAATTGATGACACCTTCCTGTCTTAGCCATGGGATGGACCAAAGTGGACAGAAAAATTTCCAAATTTACTGTTTGTTTTATAATGATTTTTTTCTGCACAAACTGTATGATCATTGTAAGAAGTTGGGGCTTTCAGAGGGTATAACTGAAGAGAGGACAATTTCCAGTTCATGTTCACTTAGCTGTACTAAATCATTTCACTCATAGCATGATTATCAATGTGATATGATATTACAGATTGGCATCTTTAGTCACATGCACAATGACGTGATACAATACTCACAGTGGGATGTGCAGGTTTTTAGCATCCTCCTTAGTCCCTGCCAGAGACATGGTAAAAGTTGGGTCTATTGGCTTGCCTTGGATTTCACTGATGATGTGGATCTTGAACTGATAATGATACACTGTAGAAAGGAAGAATTTGCAAAAAGTGACGAAATGAATGGTCAACTAAACAACAGATTTCTTAGGGAAAAGAATTTTGCCTTTCAGAGCAGAAAGTTGATGGTTATTCCATTTTAGTTTCCAAACTAATTTGTTGACATTAAAACATTTTTTCTGGTTCTTGTTGTGCTGTGTAGTCTGTTAAGAGTTTGAGGCCCTGTTGCTTTATTTAAAGGATGGAGAGAAAGGTAATCAGTGTTGAGTTTCTTTTTGGGATAAAACATCCTTCCTGGGAAATATTTCAGCTTTTCTGAAGTTTTAACTGTCAGAATTTCTGGCAAGCCCTCTCTCTAGTGACCAGACAAATCCTTGTGACTGGGCATGACTTGAGATGTATGACACAGATCAAAGACCTTATGCAATGTGGTCAGGCTGTTTCTCTGATCAACTGGAAAATTGCCCTGCAAAACAGATGACTCACAAACTTTCCTTGACTGCATAATTATACGTTGTGCTTAACACACATCTGTTAACAATGTCATTAATGCTTCAAGGTCTGGTGAGTTTCTAGAACAACACTGTTTAGGAAAAGTCTGAACTGAGTATCGTTAGCATGAAAAATGCCTTAGAAGTCATCAGTTTGATATTTTGTAAATTATGAAAAAAAACCAAACCCAATAATATACAGTTAGAGCATGTGCATACAGATACTGTCAGCTACATTTGAATGTCCAAAACTCTTCTATCTGGTCATTCTTCCAGCCACCGTATAGACAAAACTGATAGATTTAGGTGTGAAGGAATATTATTGCACACTAGTTTTTGAGTAGAGCCTCTACCCAGTTCATTCTTCACTACATCTAAGAATGGCTCCCCATACTGCTAACAGGATCATGTTTTCATGTATATGCACAGAAAGATTTTTTTTTCCCCTGCAGCTCAGTGTTCACAGTGGAAGGTATTTGCTGGGAAAACTGTATCTTTTTGTTGTTTTATAGTTGTTGTATGTTAGTGAACAATGTATTTTCTTTTGAAAATGTGTCACTCAGTAGAAAACAAAATGGCTGATTCTGTGGTGCAAACCTGATGAGGACAAAGGCAGAGAGGGTTGTTTACAGATCACATTTATTACTAATCTGTCTTTCTCTGGGTTTTCTTTTATGTAAAAACTGATTGTTGAGTATATGATCAGACACCGCCTAAGCCTTTGCTGTGATTATGGTGCTCACTTCAAGGAAAATTCATATAAAAACTCAGGGTCCGGTCACAGCTTTATTATGAATGTTAACTTCTTTGTAGGAACCGGGGGGTTTGTTTGAGCTGGATTAATGTATGCTCCAGAATATAATGTCATTAAGTTGAAAATGAAACATTAGATTTTGTGAAGACACAGAGAATTGTGAAGTGTAATGTTAGGTTTCTCAAATTTCTTCTGTCTGTGCTTCTCACATGATCTTCAAACACTTTTTTAAAAAGCATTACAAAGATGACTTTGTAAGCACCTTCCCACAGTTGCCGCTTTGTTTGGAAACCTTTATGAAAGGAGATCATTGTCTGGGGTACTTCTATCCACATATGTGCCAAGGATGGTTTTTTATACAAAACCAGTTCTAAGCATAAAGATGCAACATGTTAATTGAAATCAAAGGCAACAGGACACAGGTATTTTACCCCAAACTGAAACTAGCTCCGTGTCCAGAGAGGAATGCAACACAGGGATCACATCTCCGTGCCCAGGAGTGGGAGCAGCAGGCAGCGCATCCTCAGAGCCTGTCATTCCCCGATTTTGACAGGGACCTGACCCTGACTGTACTGGAGCAAGATAACATCAGGAACTAGACACAGCCTCTGGAGTTTTTAAATCTACTTCAAGTATCTTCCTGAGCCATTTTAAGCAGTATTAAGAAGAGATTCAGTAGGTTCAGCTGCTCTGAGTATCAGTCAGGGCTGTGCAGATCCCTCTGGAGTCATCACTGAATATTTCACAGCTGTGCTAGTGGAAGACTTCCAAAATTATTTTAAAAGTACCTGAATTTTTGTTGGGTCTTGGTTTGGTTTTTTAAATCTATGATAATGCAGATGAGTGACCGGGCACTGCGGGGACACAAGCCGTATAATGCAAGCAGCCTTTTAAAAGCGTTTTTCCTCATCCCTTCAGTGTTCAGGCCGGGCGGGGTCAACATTCGAAGCGCTTCCCAACCCCAGAGCCCAGGGCGAGGGGCAGGCGGGGACAGACCCCTCCAGCAGGAGGGAGGCTCCGGCCTGGCACTGGCAGCAGGTGCGGGGGTGCGGGACTCCTGTGGCCGGGGCTGTGCCGGGGACAGGCAGCGCCTCAGCCTGAGGGGAGCCTCCTCCGTGTGTGTGGCCTGCGGTCCGCGCCCGAGCCCTGCCCGGCCGCCCGCGCCGCTGCTCCCCACACGCCTCATGGCAGCCGGGAGAGGAGGTGGTGAGGAGGAGCGCAGGGCGCCAGAAGCCCCTGCAGGAGCCCCTCGGAAGAGGACTGTCCCGCAAAGTCCTGCTTGTTCTCACTGTAAAATGTATGTAAACCTTGCCACTGGCGACGAAATGTCCGCTCAACAGCAGCAGTGGGCTCTGGCAGCGGAGTGCAATGGAGACTGGCAGGAAGGCCCTGCGCCCCCTGTCAGGCCCTGGCTCCTCTGGTCATACAGCCAAAAAATCTGCACTGACTGGATAAGTAATGTAGTAGAGCTAAAGCCTGAGTGCCAGTCTTGATTTTAGTGCTACAGTTCAGCCCTGTAAAAGTCCATGCTATTCTGTTGTCTGTCCATTGTTTGAAAAGTAGTAATTTGTATGTCATCTCATAGTCTAATTGCAGATATAATTTGGGCAAATTCGGAACAAGATGTTTTACAGGCCTCCCAGAGTAATGATGCTGCTTTTTTTGGCTTGGCTGTATGCCTGCATATGTTACAACAAACCTGCACGGTCCAGTTGTAGGAAAATCCTGCAGATCAGGACCCCACACATCTGCAAGCCCTCAGCTCCACAGCTAGCCTGGGGCAAGTATGCAGTGTGCTTTTCCCCACAGAAATGAGAGCCAGGATCTTGATGAAAGGGCATCAAGATGGCCTACTGGGATTCTCAGTTGTCTCAGCAAATTGATTATTCTCACAGATTTTATGAGCTTTAATGAATGAGTAAAATGGAATCACAAAGCTTAGGCTCACTCTTCCACTTTGTGATCAATCTGGACACTGTAAAAAGAATTCCCACAAACCTTTGAAGGGCATATGTGCTCTTGTTTTCAGGAAGAGTTGTCTGCTTTTGGGCAGCCTTTCCTCCCTGACATTGTAACCCAGGGTGTTGCACCGGTTCTTCCTACAGCTGAGGCACAGTCCTTTGTTGAAAGTGTTGATGTCGTTGCACCAGTAAGCTGTGCTTTGCTTGTCCTTGTGCAGCAGAGAGTCGATGAACAAATGAACTGACCTCTCATGGGCACATTTCACAGTTTGAGTGATGCCTGAAAAAATGCAACAACAAAATTTTACATGTCCTTGTTTCTTTTTACCATTTCAAGTACAAAGGAGTACCATAGCCAACTATAAACATACGTTATTGTTTCCCCCCACACCCCTTTACTACCCTTTGCATCGTGGTTTTGCCTCAGAAATCGTACATCATAGCAATTTTACTTTTAGGATCATTCAAAAATAGAATGGCTGAACTCCCGTGATAATAAACTTGAATAATTTGCTGCTTAACCTTCTCTAGCCTGACTGTATCAAACTGTAAATATGAACCTTGATTTCATTGTTCTGACTGTTTTGGTCAATCGAAAATACAATCTGAGTTGATAAGCAGTCTTTCAGATCAAGGCACATTAAAGACAATAGTCTCATTCTGAATTGTTGAACACTGTTGGATTTTGGATGCTTAGGCAGCAATACATATTTTGTCCCTATTAGACTGACAAACTCTTATGTTGAATTGAATTTTTCTTGCAGTTACTACTTGGAAAAAAGGAGAAAAATTTTATTAAATGCAGTAAATATATTAAATAGGTCTGCTAGTATGAGAAGCATCTTTTTGTTCTTTTAGTGCCATCAAATTACAAAAATTATTCTGTGCAATCAGGATGTATCACCATGGGCTGTTTTATATGTCCACTGATAAGCTTTCAAGCTGATGCTTTGTTTCAAATTTGTCACGATTTATCTTCTAACAAGTAAGGCCCTGATTTAGGCATTGTGTGATGATAGTTGAGAAATACCTCTGCAGTGCCATGTGCTGGGTGAGCAGGGCTCTTTTGGGGGTTTTCAGTGAACACTTCTGGTTGTCACTGCACATCAGGACCTTTTTCAGTATGTTGCATCAGTTTCTCTAAGCTAGCCTGGAACACTGGCAGTCAAGTCCTAGAGACAGTGTGGTCTGTGCCTCTGAAGGACATGGAGCTGGGAAAAGGTGAACTAAGGAGGTGAGTAGTACAGACCTGTGTTTTATTTGATTTGAAATAGTTAATGGCACACTAGACAAATCTGGCTTAATTAGAATAATTGTGCAGAAAAATTTCTCATCTCCCCTACTGCTGAAACAAATACCATTAAATTATTCAGAGGTGCTTGACAGCAAGATGCTCGTGGCCTCATTTTCAGGAGTGCTAGACAGCTCAATTCCTTACTGGAGTCAATAAAACCAATATGAACTCAAGACATGTGAAAATCAGATAACTGATCTCTAAACAAGAAAATACCTTGTATTTAAGGGGTGATAATAGTAATAATTTATAGAATTATAGAAAAATAGATGCTGTTTAAGACCACAGTTGTGTAGTTTCCCAGAGAGAGTCAGTACAGCTGCCTCCCACTCTGTGCCATTGGTTCTTACCAGTGATCCCGAATTGTGCAATGTGGTTGTACACATGCAGGATGTGACAGCCAGGCTGGAAGGTGCCTCCGTTGGGATAAAAGTCGAAATGAGCCACAGGCTGCTTGATGCCAACACTGAGGCCCATGTGCTGTTTAGTGAAGGTATGAATTGCATCTACAAAGTTTGCATCATCCGGAGATAAACGGTCTGTTGGTGACATTCCTTCAAACAAGGGACCGGCAGGGTCAAGGCCTGCAGTGAATGCAAATAATCCCATAGTCATATACTTCAGAAGGACTGTTCTGCTGCTGTAAATCTGTGATAAATGTCTGAAAACAGCTAGTACTGGTACTTTGCAAGGTCTTTCTCTGATGGAAACAATAAGAACGCTTGTCCTGCATAGGGTGGTTACACCTAAAGCAAACACGGGCACTGTAACAAACAGTAACTGAGACCTGCACAAGGACACAGGCCCAGAGACAGACATGTTTGTCAGAGACAAACTGTGCTTGCTGCCAAGTGTCGCTTGAGGGACCTTTACGTAATTTTGTTCTTTCAAACTCTAGAGGTCGTGTGTTTCAGGCCCTTTAGAAGACCCCAGACACACAGCAAGGTTGACTTTTAGCCCACATTTGGGACCTGACACTTTATAAAGCTCCACTTATTGCTTAAAAGGGCTATATGTCTGCTAGATTTTATTTATAATAACTCTTCAACTTGAAAAATCTTCAAGGCAGATTATTACAGTATTCAGAAAAATAATACTCTACTTATGGAGTCTTGCTGATTTTTGTTTTCTGGACTTTTTTGCATGGTACTCTTCTTGGTTGGGAATTGATTTAGGAAGAGAACTTTGTGCTTAGTTTAAAGCTGCATTCATCTTTGAGGACAGGCTTCTAAATTTGATATTCTTCAATTGGTACTATGGAATCAGATAGTTGCATAGATATAACCAAACGAGACTACTAACACAAGCCACAAGTAGGGAAGTGCCCCTGAAGGCATATATTTCTTTTTAGCTTTTATCACTATTATTTTTTGGAGCTTATTTTTACAAGTCTGAATAACTTTTGCTGAAGAATGCATGTAGCTGTTACAGTAAATAATGTGTTCTGAGGTTTTTTACTTATCCATTATCAAGGTTTTATGTACTAATAAGGTTCGAACAAGCAGCACTGGGCAACTGAAGTCCTTCAGTGCTTACACTGGTATAATACCATGACACATTTGTAAAATCAGCTTCTTGGCATGCAGGCACTGCCACAAGGACTGTGTAAGAGGCTGTGGTATGTGGCAGTGAATCCAAGATCAGAACTGTGACTTCAAAGCATAGCCATGCATATTTGCCTCACTCCTAAGTTTTCTAAATCTAATTTCTAAACCAGTGAGATGAAACTTCTAAACCGTGCTGAATACTGCCATTCAACAGCTAATTGTCAATATAACATTGATATGTCAGATATCTTCATAGCTTGATTCAGTTGACTGTTATTTTTCTTAAAGGTATAAGTCTTTTACCTGTAATTCTTCCAATCTTTTTTGTACCATTGATAAAACTTCCAGCAAATCCTGAAACATGAGCTCCTAGGCTGTACCCAATTAAATGAGCATTGCTTCTGGAAAATTGAATGGATTCCTGGAAGGTAAGTGGCAACTTGATTTAGATGAAGAAATGTGAAAAGTAAACAGTGAAATATTCATTACAAGGTAGGAATACTGTGAATTATAACACAAGAAATTTGTATGTTGATGGTGGTCAAATGAGGTGCATGAATCATTCAGTACATTTCTATTGGCTGAGTGTTATTCCTTGCTTCTTTTTCAGGCAGCAGGAAAATGCCTCACATTTAGAGACTGCTCCTTATCTTCTATGCACAGGAAAACCATCAACACAGATAATGGGATTTTTGTTGTTTGTTGCAAGTGATCCAGATGTTCATTGCCTTTTGTGTGGAACATTTGGCTTTCCTGTGATTATAAAATAGATATCTGTTCTTTAATTTCAGGGTAAAACAATCCTCTGTGAAAAGGACCTTGGTCTTTTTTTGCCTGAGACACCAGCACAAGCCAAACAAAAGGGATCAAAATATTGATCAGACATGTTAAACAATACAGCAATGATATTTCTTGTACAAAGATGTGTATCTGATTTGTAACAAACCTATTGAAGCAGAATTGCCCTTCTTTGTACCTAATCAATGCTAGGTACATCTTAAGCATTTCACCTGAGCTGCAGGGCTCAAAGTTTTTCTGACTTGTAAAGAAAAATGTGGCATATTTTGCTTGCAGGAAAGGCAAACCTCACTTTTAATTTCGTTATGGATGTTTCCTGTCTCAGTGGCCTGGCTGTGCAGTCTCAACACCAATCTCTTCTGAAGATGAGGTGAAACTTGGCAGACTTCTTTTGAGAGAGACAGCTCTTAGAAATCACACGATCTGACCAATTTTCTTATCAGATGATGCTGAAATGGATGCTGTTGAGGCTGTTACTGATCATGCCCTATTAATTATTGGACTAAGAGCACTAATATTTACTTATTGTTTATTCTTTATTAAAATTGTGCAGCACTGAGGTTTTTGTTACATCCATTGAGAATCTTTGAAATACTCATCAGCCTGTAAGCAGAGAGAAGCATAGCAGAAAGATAGTTGTGGGAGTTGGAATGAAGGGGGGTTTTACCTGTTCAATTCTGGAGGGGTGCTTCTCAGTACTGGTTGTGAAATGGTGTGAAAATTTATGGTATATTTAAATTCTGGAACACATCACCATACAAGGGAAACTACCTACAATACTGGAGCAAGGAGTCATTTATTCAAGCCTTGATTTGTTTGTTGACACTAGAAAAATCACAGAATGTCTTTACTGTTGACAATGTAGTATGTCCTCCTGGGAACTGATCAAAGTCCACCATTTGATTCGTTCAATAATTAAACAGCTTCAAAAAATTACTTTAGGCTCCAGCAACTTAAACTGTATTTGACCAAGAGCTAAGGTTTTTTCTAATGTCACAATTAAAAATGGTGACTGACTTTCCTGCCTTCTCTTTTGTGCCTGTGTCCCTAACAGGATGTAGTATCTGACAGTTTCCTCTAGCCCTGCCATTCATGCTTAGGCCTTCAGTTGTATTTGCTACAAATCTTTCAGCCTTGCAGTACATTTCTCTTCCACCTTAGGCCTCACCGTATTTAAAGTAATGTATTCAGAAATTCATTGTCAGGTATAGAAGTATAATTTCAGTTCAAATTAAGTAGCTTAGTAGTAGAGATTGATACAGTGGGAGGTGCTTAGAGTTCCTGGTTTGTATGAGTGATTCTCATTCTACTGTTTGCTTTCTGCCTTTTCTTAAGTAGTGCTGGAGACCAGTGATCCCTTGCGAATTTGTCTGCAGCCTTTTCAATCCAGCCATGGCCACTGCTCCCCATGTAGCAGGAGTTTTGATAAATAGTCACTGCATTAGTGTGGCTCTGTACTCACTGCTGCCTCCATGTCATCTGCTTTGTGAAGCATGTCTGTCCTCTTGAAAGGTCTCACTTTACATTCTGGATCTCTAAGCCATTATTTTATCCCAATCTTTGGGAAACTGCAGCAAAATTCAGACACGGTGTCTGGATTAAATTCTGCATTAAAAGCAGAAGTTGAGCACAGATAACATAAACCCATTTTCCTGTACTAATGATTTGCATATGATGATGTCTGTCTGCTTTTTACATGAGGAATGGTGTCAGCTGTCTACACACATGCTAGTGGAAAAGCCAAAGTAGCAGGAAACCGTCTCACCTCTCAAGATATATAAAAGTATTTTCATAAACAAGATCACTTGCTTTATCCTTTTGCATGATGAAAGTTTTGTGAAGTCATGTGGAAGTTTATGCAAGAAAAATGTGCACTTCATTAAAGAAACGTGAGCGACTGATATGAAAACATTACTAAGCATAGTGTTTCAGAAAGGTTGTGGAAGTATAAGAACAAGTAAATAGGTCTTCCAGAGAAACCGGTGTTGCTCTGGGAGTTCTTACCTCCAGCCATTCCAGGAATTGTGCTATCTCCTGTCCTATGTAGCGTGTGTTCCGTACGGCAATGGGATAGTGCTGGTGAGCCAGTGTAAGCCAGTCTGCAATGATCACGTTCATTTGTTTATGCTGAGACTTCAGAGCAGCTGCCATTTTCCAAATCCAGCTTTCTAATATCCCGTCCACCTGTTATGATTGAAAAAAAACCCCAAACCATAAGAAAACCATTGTTATGGGAAAGCAGTCTCTGCCAGATATTTCTTGTGAAAAACGTAAGGAAACAAAACCCATAATGTAAACAGGGAGGGATTAATGCTGATAACTAGATTTTAGGGGCTTCAGCCTGCTTCAGTGATGAGAATCTTTAGGTTTTGGTGGACCAAAGAAATTAAGAGTCAATATAGTAAGTGTATAATAGTGTATGTTTTGTACTATGAACTCTTATCAGTGAAAATGATGTCCCCAGACTGTAACTCATCCAGAGATAACTGGTAGTACTTGTTAAAAAGAAAGACAGAAATGCCCAGAAAATGTCTGATTTCATTCAAGAGCAGCCACCCCTGTCAGTATAAGCTAAAAGAATTGGAGAAGGGACGCTGGAGGATTGCAGACCAGCAGGCATTTGTTATCTCTAGCCATTCCATTTTGAGAGCTGCTTTTTCTGAGTCATTCTTTTTTGAATACCTGATTACAATTCTCTTGCATCAAAGCATGTTTTTGATTTGATGGACTAAAATTATTATTTAATCTATCAGATTTAATTGTTATTCTAGTTGTATGTATTTTCTCAATTGATAAAATATCCTTATCTCTTCTAGTGTAACAGAATTTGGGAGTCTCAGGTCTGGGTTTCCACACACACTCCTCTAAAAGCCCAACACCTCTGTAAATTACGTTGATGTGAACGATGAAATTCAATGGCACCAGCTTCAGGCCTGTGGTTTGAGGAGGGTGTAGGTTTTGAACAAATTTTTCTTTGTGGGGCTTGGCTCTTATTTGCTAAGGGAGTTCTGTGCATCACGGGGGGCGTTCACAGTTCCTCTGCATATCTGCAGATGTGCGAGAAAGATCCATTGTGCCACCTTATGTGATTCCAGTGGTTCTGTGAGAATTCAAGGATCTATTAAAATTACTTAATTTCTTATCCTGCCTTTTCTTTTGTTTCTTTTTTCAACCTGGAAGCTGATGAAAAGTCACTCTTAATATGGATATGCTTTTGAGAAAGGTTTTTTCATGATGAATTGGTTTTTTGCAGTTTAACTGGAAGCAGTTCAGTGGTAATTCATTAATATTAAAGGCTTTGGTTTCAACTGAAGGGGCTTGTGGAGAAGTTCTTTTTAAAGGTGTATCTGTGAGAAAGATGTGGGGATATTGTGGGCACTTTTCAAGAAGTCTGTAAATACCTGGCAGTGAACATATCAGAGAAATGAAATTCTGTATTCAGCTCTCCGGGGCATAGCACATTAATTCAGCTACTTGTTCAAGCTCTGCTGGCTTTAAACCAGGGCTGAATTTAATCCTTGGCACGGGAGTTCCATGTGAAAAATTGCTTGAAGACTGTTCCTTCAGAATCTGTCGGAAATATCCACTTTGTATTATTTCTAGCCATGATCGCTACCAGTGAAATCGATCATCTTTGTAACACAACCTTACTTCTGATGTTACTTCTGTACCATAATGAGTAGAAAAGTATATAAAATCAGATTTAATTTGAATTAAAAATAAAATGTGAGTTCATACCGACCAGCCATGGACTATCATCACCAGAGGAAGAGAGGCATTGAAACTGCATTTGTCAAGAGTCTCCAACTGATTAACAAAAATCTGGCAGCTGCTTTCAGTTGTATCTGTATAGAGTCTAAATTTGGTTTCTAGGTTTTGCTGATCTTTCTTTGTTGTAGTGTGTTCACTCTGTGATCCCAGTGCCTCTGAAATGAAATTTGTGACAACAGTCATAATAGGAATTGAAAACCTGAAGAAGTTACCAGTGCAAAACAGTTTGTAAAACAGAGTAAATGAGTAAGCTTGGAACTCTTCCTATGTATAATTGTTGCTTGCTTCAGGTGGGCCTAAGCTGTACATTTTGGGTCAAAAAGTGATCTCTTTCAAAGTCTGAGATGGGTACATGTGCCTCTGAGTCCCTCTATGTGAACAGTAACAGTTACACAGAATAGTGATCTGATTGCTACGGGCCTTTATAGAATGCATGAGGATTGTAAAACCACAGTACAGGTGTTGTGCCCTCACCATGTAGTGCTTGCACAGACAGGCACATTCAGAGGCTCTTAACTCTGCAGAGCATTTCTACTAGTGTACATTTGCTAGTAATTGCTGAGCAAGCATCATTACACTAAAATAACCACTTTATTCAGGGTTATAACTGCTTAAAAACCTGAATGACTGCTTAAAACGATGAGATCATATCATAATTTTTTTTCTCTGAAAAGGCAAAATGAAATGTTCTTCTTTTAGTTGTAATAATTTTAATGATTTTGTTTTGAGATAAAATAGCTTGGTGCATTTAGGACAGCATTTTCAGAAATGTCTGTTAAGTAAGAAAGTGTGAACTGGTCTTATGACGTGAACTTAGAAGGAAAAACAAATATAGCGCAACTGCGGAAAAATGGAGTAAAGTAAAGCAGAAGCTTACAAAAAGCACCCTGTGACATGCGAGCCTTTCTAATGAGACTTCAGGCTATTTATTTAGCTGAAAAAAACCCATGTAATAAATTATTATTTAAACAAAAAAGAAAAAAAAAAAAAGGGAGTTTAGTAGAAGAGACGTTAAGGTGTAATGAGCTGGACTAGGGAAAGGTTACAGTTTCTCACGTGGAAAGGAAACATTCAGAGAGGAGAGATTTTACTAATGGAGTTCCTTGGGGACAGTTTTTTGGCTAATCTTGTTTTAATATTTCCATTAAAGAAGCAGCAGGAAAGGTACAAGACTGACAAAACATGGAAGACCCTTGCTGATACTGAGAAGACCAAACCGTTAAACATTAAGAGCTAGATGACACCTTGAAAATATGGCAAGAGAAACAGGTGGAAATCTCCTACTATGAAGTGCAAGGTCATACAGTTGATAGGAATTTCTCTGTAAATGGGGCTCATAAATTGGAAGTGACACAAAGATAAAAAAACTTGACTGAAGTAATCAATAACAAAACTGACCCTGAGTCACTGCTACCATTTGACTGTGAGAAAGGAAAATATAATTGCAGGATACATTAAGGTGGATGGTTTTGGTAGGAAGAGGGGACGTTGGTTGTAAGTAAAGGCAGTTGTTAACTGCATCCAGAACAGTGTGCGTAGCTCTTGTTGCCAGTGCATCTCTGACAAAGATGTGGGGATATTGTGGGCACTTTTCAAGAAGTCTGTAAATATCTGGCAGTGAATATATCAGAGGAGTGAAACTGGTAGTTTCATTTCAAATTAAATTGGTGGTTCAGGTGGCACCAATTCCATCTGCAACAGCTGCTCACCAGCACCACCGAAATGGTCAGGGAGGAGGCTTTTGTTTTAATTAGACCCAACAAGTCATGAAATATTATTGGAGGTGAAAATCAAATATTTTATTCAATGAAAAGTTAAAATTGCCTGCATTGGAACAGATCTGAAATTAGTTAAATTTTACTTCTTATTTTTCTTGCGTAAAAGTTCCTTAATAAAACATTAATATCAGAAAGATTGTGTTTTGTCTTGTAAGTCAATACATTTTTTCTTTTTTCTTTTGTTTTTTTTGTACGCCACAACTCTTATGTCTATAGATGTTTTTAGAAAATATCTAAGATCATAGACTATTCCTTTCTGTATTGTATCTTGTAATCTATCCTGGGGTTCTGTGATATTGTTGTCCTGATGAGATTTGGGTATTTTACAAGGAACTTGTGACACAAGGAAGTCTTTATCCTGCAAACATATTTTGTGACATGAAACTCCTGTGTTTAAGTATTTGCAGTAGTAGCAAATACAAAACAAAGAACCCTAATGTGGAAGTATGCTGGATTTCGGTCAGACTGTGATTTTGCCACATCAGTCTTGTTACAAACATTATTCAAGGTTTAATTTCAGTGTAATGATAAGACATGATAAAACAGCATATTTAATTTGTTTAAGTGCATAGCAATTCTGGCAAGAAAACTCCTAAACTGACCTGCACTGGATGTGCACTGTGTTCTATTTGTTGTTAATTATTGTTCATTCCAAGTAACTCCAGATAATGTTGTTTAAAAGCTGGGAAACATTATTGAAGAAACTTGTTCAGCCTTGTACAAGAGTTGGAATTTAAAAAGCTTCAAAGTTACAGAAGGTCTGGTTGATAAAATTCGTAGCTTCAGTGTCAGGCATGTTCTTTTCAGGACACTTACAACTTTCATAAGACTAAGTCTGATCATTTCTCTCTTACAATGTCCACTTAAGAGAATTTCTGTTGGATTTTTTTTTCTCTTGCAGAGGACTTAGTTTCTGAAGTAAGTAATATCGGGAAAAGGTGAACCTACAGAAAGAACTGAAAATTAGAAAGAGCTTTAATGATGTTGATATTCTCAATGTCCAGTTTATTCAGCCTTTGGTGAGTAGTCTCTACACAAAAATAAGCATTGTGTTCTATTTTTAGCACAAAAAGAAAAACAAACAAAAAAAGAAGTAACTTGTGCCTGTTCCATTGTACACATCCTTTCTTTGTTTAATGCCTTGTTTTCATTTTCTTTTTGCTCTCTCAGTGTTTGTGCAGTGCAAAGGCGCTTTGTCACTCTGTACTGTTTGTACATACTACAGAAAACAAGTCTGATAAAGAGCTGTTTTCTTTAGACACTGGCTGGAAAGTGCTGCAGTGCTTTAATGGCTGAGCATTGGTTTGCTGGTAAATCTGGGAGAGGGAATTAAAAACACTGCTTGAACTTCTTGGCTGTCAAAAGTTAAAAGTTCCTATAGGATCTGTTGTGTTATTTGACAAGGAACTGCTTCAATCTGTTAATCTGTGTAGTGATTTGGAGAGGGAAATAGTGTCTGAAGAGCCTGGCTTCCACAACAGACTCTTGCTAAAAATGTCATACTGGTGACTCGGTGACATGGCTGCAGGGAACTGGGGAGTTTCATAGGTCAGTTTGCAAAAACAACACAATTACACTGCTGAAGATTTTTTTCATGGTAATTACAGTTAAGCATGCACAGATCTTTCTAAGCCTTCAAAGAGTTTTGCTTTGGAAAAATACCAGGTGAGCAGGTTGCCAACTTATCCTTTTTCTCAGAAGATGCTACTCTAACATGAATTCTTTCAGCAAAAGGCAATGCAGCGTGGCCACACTGATCCATGTGCTTCCATAAATTACCTTCCCACAGAGCAGCGCAGTAATCACAAGCAAGAAAAGCTATTGTGAATTCTTGGCGCCCCAAAGGAGGTTCAGCCCTTTCCCTTTACACTTTGTATTAATGATGTTTCTGTGAGGTGCAGTAAAGACTGAAGGCTGGGTTTGTAAATACCACTTCACTGAAACATTGCAGTTTCTTGTAGAATTTTTTGGAGTTAGTTTGGGGCAAACAAACCATAGCACTTTTAGATTTGACCTGAGATAATAATTTTCTTACTGAAAAGTAAAATAAAGAGAGATTCTCAGTTGAACAAAATAAGCAGGTTAATCCAGAAGACTGACTTGGATTGAATCACCCCAAAAGATAAGAAGGTGTTCCTAACTATAGCATTTTGGAGTCCCTTCTGAAATCTCCAGATGTGATAGTAATGCTTTAAACTTGTTAATGAAAATTCCAGTGGAAACTAGACAAAGGTCTAGATGCTGTCCAGGGTTTGAAACCATAAATATTCTATGCTTTTCTTCAGGATATATACACAATCTAAATATATTTCTATATTGTGTCTGATTAGGTATAAAAATACAGCTACAAAATATCTGCTTCATAGCACTAAAATTACCTAAACGTGTGGCAGTAATGAGGATGGTACAAATGAAGTATGGTAGAACTATCTAATATTAAGAGCAAAATTGTATTATTTGCTAAGTCATACACTTGAAATTCATCTTACAGTACAGCATAAAAATTTTGAGTAAAATTGGCATTTCCAAGTAAGGAAAGTAGCTTAAGAAAAGTAATGTTCAGTATCCTTCTTCCTACCATGGAGCGTGGGATGAAGAGGATATTTCAGTGGCACTCACCTAATCCTTAGGCAATTGAAAAATTATTGAGTAAATCTGAACAGAAGTTGAAGCTTGAGCTGCTGGTATGTTAAGGATACGTAAAAATCACACACATCAGCATGTGAACAGGTCCTGGCTGCCTTGTGACCCCAGCAGCAGCAGCCTCCCTTCGTGTTCATGAGTGGTTTGTCTGAGGCCTAAAAAACCTCCTGCGTCTTTTGGATGGCTTTTCCTGCTTACATGGAAATGTTTCCAAAAGACTACTTAAGTATTGTGATCATATTTTAGTGTCACCAGTATCCAACACAGTTCAGAAACAAGTGACACAACTATTCCCCAGAACCAGAGAATTCTGTTGTGAAATTGAGCAAAGACAGTGATTTTTGTTTGTGGCATGGGAAGTGGAATATATCACAGATCCCCTCATTTCCAATGGCAAGATTTGTTTTTATCACTTAAAATAAGAGCTTACGTCTTGGCAGTGTTCAAGTCTCTCAATTTGACAAATACTTCTTGTAGAGCTTTTCTTTTTAGTTGATTTTTATTGTTCCTGTCACTT